>VWZO01015791.1:20668-65719 GCA_013396975.1 Bucco capensis | reverse complement strand
CTGTTGTTATTAGTTCTCCATTCCTGCTCTTTGGGGGGGGGGGGTATTTTTTCTTTGACTTTCCTTTTTTCATTGATGTACCTGTAGGATCCCTTCTTGTTATTCTTTGCATCCTTTGCTAAGTTGAGCTCTAGCTGTGCTTTAGCCTTCCTGACCTCATCTCTGCACCATCAGGCAGCATCCCTATACTCTTCCCAAGACCCCTGTCCTTGCTTCCACTGCCTGTGTAGTTCCATCTTGCTTTTTAATTTGACCAGCAGGTCTTGACTCAGCCATGCAGGTCTCTTCCCTTTCTTAGCAGATTTCTTACACCTGGGGATCAAGAGCTCTTGTGCTCTATGGAAAGTGTCCTTAAAGATCTGCCAGCTCTCTTCTGCTTTCTTCCTGAAAGGAAGTTGGAGAGTGAAGTGGGGGTTGGTCTCTTCTCCCAAAGAACAAGTGATAGGACAACTGTAAGTGGTCTCAAGTTGCACCAGAAGGGGTTTAGGTTGGATATTTAGGTTGGAAGAAAAATTTCTTCCCCATAAGAGTTTTCTAGCCTGGTCAGGCTGCCCAGGGAAGTGGTGGATTGAAAAGATATGCAGATGTCATGCTGAGGGCATGATTTAGTGGTGACTTGGCATTGCTGATGAATGGTTGGACTTGATCTTAAAGGTCTTTTCCAAACAAAACAATCTTGTGATTCTATGATTCTGCCTTTCTGAGCCCACAGAGAAGCCAGGGTGCAGCTCCTGGGGAAGTACTGAGTGCAGGAGCATCCCCATTAGCAGACACCAGCAGGATAAGCTGGGCCATCTATTCCTGCACCCTGGCAGTGGCTTGTACTTCCCCCAGCTCTAAAATCCATGGCAGGCAAACCCCCATGTCCTCTCCCCATAGCATTGTCCCGAGCCATGGCCAGCCCCTGCTGTGGTCATTGCAGCACAGAGGTGGTGTGGGCAGCCCTGGGGCAGGCTCCAGCCCACACTCTTCCAGCAGCAGCTCTCTGCAGCCGTGTGGGGACACGGCACCTCTGCAGGGGCATTCCCCAGCAGGGCGAGCGATGGAGCTGCTGCCACTCTGGGAAGGCTCTGAGCGCCCATCCCGGGCTGACAGCAGCCCCAGGCTCCCAGGGCTTGCTCTTTGCTGCTGGAGCCAGCCTGTCTGCTCACATATGTGTCTGTCCTGCTGCCCAGGGATGCGAGCGCTGGGCTCACGCAGCCTGGCAGCTCTGCGCTGGTGCAGAGCCTCCTCTGCAGCTCTGACACCCCAAACCCCTCTCTGTAGGTCTGAATCCTGCAGGAAGCCAGCACCTGGGTTCCCAGAGACCCCTTCTGCCCTGCTGAGGGACAGTCCTCATC
Source organism: Bucco capensis (assembly GCA_013396975.1). Classification (NCBI taxonomy): domain Eukaryota; kingdom Metazoa; phylum Chordata; class Aves; order Piciformes; family Bucconidae; genus Bucco; species Bucco capensis. The sequence continues at coordinate 64,379 of VWZO01015791.1, read as the reverse complement.
CTTGAATCTGCAATCAAAACTGCACATTCCTCCACATTGATAGGACCATGATGGCTCTAGAGCATCGTGGGGGCTGCGTGAGCACTCAGCACACTGCAGAGCTTCCTATCCCTGCCTAGACCCACATGTGCTCCCAGCAGACAGGGACACGGCTTACTGTGGTACTAGTCTCTCTGGTTACCCCTCTCCTGTGCTTGGCACATGGCTCGGTCCCCAGTGCCACTCTGATGGCTCTTCCAGCAGTCAGGACATGGCAGGTTCCCTTCCAGGCTGGGGGACTAGTTTCTGTTCCGTGGATAGACCTCACCTCCCCATGTCACACCTGGGATGGAGCTGACTCTGATGTGACTGTTCACTTCCCCACAGCCTGCATGGAAGCACAGGGCTGTGGCAAGCCCCTTGTTCCCAGAGGTCCTGCTCCAGCCAAAGCTCCAGGCAGGGGGTCCTCTCTAGAGGGAGCAGGGGGGAAAGGCCATATGGCAACTTCCTGCAGCATCCCAGGGCAGCTCCTGGCTCCAAATATATTGGCCAGGCCCTTGGAGGACTGAAGAAATCGGGGGAAGAAAGAGGTCATGGAAACCCTGAGGCCGGATGATGTCCTCAGCCTCAAGAAATCTCCCTAACAGCCAGCACAACTACATCATCCCTGCCCCACAGCCTATAGCCCCCTCCCATGGACCATCTGCCAAGGGCTCTCCATGGCTCCCAGCTTCCGCCCAACACAATGCTGGGGTGTTCACCAGCTCTCACCTTTCCTCTCCGCTGCAACTGCTCATCCCCAGGCCTGCAAGCTGCTGCTCTTCGCCCAGCTGCAGCTCTCCCCACCACAGGCTCAGAGCAAGCAGCAGTTCAGCTCCCCATGCTCAAACCGCAGTGACAGAGCATCTGCTCTGGCAGCTCCTGCGTGCTCGACAGCTGCTGTGCCGCAGGAAGCTGCCACTGTGCCGAAGCAGGAGACGTGCTGAGGGCACCCACACAGCTCCCCAGGAGGGTTACAGGCACACAGAAAAACAAAATTCCCAGGTCAACACTCCAAGTCACCCATCTGACCTAGAAATGCAATAGTGGTGCCCCATGTAGGAGCGCGGGTTGCCCAAGCTGAGCAGAAGGGATGGCAGGAGACCAGAGGTTGTTGCCAGCTGCTGGGAGCAGGAGTGGGGGAGCACATTGTCCCTCCAGGTCCTGTTGTGAGCCCTGGGATAGCCATATTGGGACAGCAGGATCCATCACCCACAGACACATGTAAGGCTGTATTCAGAGCAAGGGGCAGCAACAGCAGCCAGGAGCCAGGCAGGGCTCAGCAGGTCCCAGCCTCTGTGTTCAGGAAAGTGTTTCTGAAAAACCAAAATTCTACTGCAAACCAAATTACTGTTTTAGTGCTGGGCTGTTCTTTGGAGCCATGCCCCAGCCAAGGCAGCACCTGGAAGGGACAGCCAGGAGCTTGGGCACCTCTTTATCCCTGCCAGTACCACCTTGCCCCACCACGCTGCTGACAGCATCTTGAAGGCTAAAGCAGGCACCATGGCACCTCCTTCTCCTGACCCAGTTTGTGTCTCTCCGCTGCATCCCACCGGCAGCACTGTCAGGTTACAAGCACAGGCAGTGCTGGGCTCTCCCATGGAGCCAGCAAAGCAAATGCTGAATGTCACTACAATTACAAGACATCTGGCTCAGCCCCAGCATGTCCAACACTGGAGCTGCTCCACCAGCCCTACACCAGCCCAACCTGCCAGGAGGATAGGTCACAGCGTCCATGTCCCAGCTCTGCTCCATGCCCTGGTTTCTACTGAGCCACAAATCCCTCAGGCTCTGTTAAATCCAGCATCAGCTGGGTTGGGTGGGAAGGGCGAAGGTTTCTGCAGAGCTGCCATTTCCATTTCTGGGCCATCCCTGTCCCATTTTGCTTGGGCACAGGTTGTTTTCTAAAGGACATAGGTCTTCCTTCCACTTGCACCCTCTTGCCCCTGAAATGCAGCTCTGGGTCTTTGTGGTCAACCTCTGCCTGGGCCAGCAGCCCACAGGAAGCTCCAGATCTCCCCACCAGCTCCTGATAGCACTGCAGGACCAGGAGGGAATTTCTGATGTGACTCTGGTGCTGCAAGGTCACCAGCAACACATGGAATCCTCCATGGGAATCTGTGGGGCTGTGCATACATGGGGCTGGGGGATATGCAGCCTCCAGATGAAGGAGGTGGCTCTGATGGGAGCAGGGACCTGTCCACAGGGGCTATGGCTGGTCCCACTGCTATAGCACAGTCCATCAGCCTGCTCAAAGCATGGTCAACATCTTGCTCTGGACCTCATGCAGGGCAGCTTTGAACATCTCCCAGGCTGGAGATCCCACAACCTCTCTGCACCCCAGTCCACTGCTTGACCCTCAAAGTGAAAAAGCTTTTTCCTATACAGCTATAGGGAAATACATCTGGAATTGCCCATATCATGGCTTGTGGCTATTGATCCTCACCCTTTCATGAGATAACTGCAGAGAGAATAAATTTTCCATGTGTCTTCTTTTCTAGCAGCTGGGCAACCCCAGGTCTGCAGGCAGGGACCTTGTAAGGAGAGGAACAAATGTCACCACATCCAAGGAGAGAGAAGACAGATGGTCTCTCTGGTCCTGCTGCCTGATCTCCCCCCTGCCCATGTGCACCCCTCCTCCTCCTCCCTACTCTCCTGCCATCAGCACAGCACCAGCAAAGTGGGCACCCACCTCATGCTCACTTCACACCAAGGACTCCCAGAAGTGGCCACAGTGTTAATCTCTAAACTGAATGAATAGTACAAGTAATGGTTGTACCCCTTGGAATCTCTTGGGATCTAGCACCTTCAAGCTGGCCAGGCCACCAGGCACATAGATCTGTTGTGCTGTGGAGCTTATCACTCCCATAATCTCCAGGTTTGTAGGAGAGCCACAGGCTTTAGATCACTTTGCAGATCTTCTGAGCACCATTTTTCTCCTGGTGGAGTTTTTGTAGAGGGCTGCAAGACTAGAAACAGCCACATGCAAACGTCCATCAATGTGTCAGGACTGTACTGCAAAAGCAACACTGGTCAGGTCCTGTCCATCACCAACCCACACACTTCTGCTGCTTCAAACAGCTATCAGAGCAGCCAGCTCTGCAGAAGCCTGGTGCATCCTTAAGCAACCAGCTAGCAACAAGAAATTCTGTTGGTTTCTTGGCAGATTTTTAATAGCATCCTTCTTCAAAATGGTGTTTGCTCTGCCTGGGCAGGCTGCAGATGTCTCCTCTGAGAGTTCTGGTGGAGCTGGGCAGTACATGTGGTGTGAGAGCTGCCTTGCTTTCCTCTTCTGTTGGTGTCTGTGCTGAACCATTGTGGGGGTAGATGCCACCTCAGCCAGGCCTGGAAGGTCTCAGCCTTGGGAGGATGGTGATCCTTGCATGTGAGGTCCTTTCTCCTGATGCTCTACCCCGGGAAAGAGAGACAACCTGAGGGGTTGGATCATGGCATGATGGAGGATGGAGAAGACTTAATATGGTGCAGAGGTACCACATCATATCTCTCCCAGCCACACCAGGGCAGGTCAATGCCTCCAGTGCCACAGAACAGCCCAGGCCAGTGCCTGGTCCACTACAGACCTGCTGAAGATGAGCTCATTTACTGGTAGGTGAATTTTCTGTGTGATGAGTGATTCACCAGCGCAAAACAAGATCATTGCAAGAAACAGACTGGATTTTGGAAAAGGCTGTTGATGTGTGCAGGACCTGGTCAAGCAAACTCTGTAATGACAGTTGCAAGTAGTAAACAGAGATGGAGTCATTGTAAAAGCACTCAAGGTGATGCCACCAGAAGCACGGACAGCAAAGTGTGGTGCCAGATGTGCCTGTCATAGAGATGGGAACCATCAAGTTCTAATGAAGTTCAAAGGGCCTGCCCCTGGGATGGAATAACCTCATGCACCAGTACAGGTTGGGGGTTGACCTGCTGGAAAGCAACTCTGCAGAGAAAGACCTGGAAGTGCTGGTGGACAAGTTCACCATAAGCCAGCAATGTGCTCTTGGGGCCAAGAGAGCAAATAGGCTCCTGGGGTACATTAAGAAGAATGTGACCACCAGGTCAAGGGAGGTTCTTCTCCCCCTACACTCAGCTCTAAAGAGGCCACATCTGGAGTCCTGGGTCCAATTCTGGGCTGCCCAGCTCAAAAGAGACAAGGAACTACTGGAGAGAGTCTTCCTAGCAGAGGCTAGGAAGATGCTGAGAGGCTGAGAGGACTATAGCATCTCTGGGAGGAGGAAAGGCTGAGAGCCCTGGGGCTGCTGAGCCTGGAGCAGAGCAGAGCCAGAGGGGAGCTGCTCCATGCTGAGCAAGAGCTGAAGGGTGCAGGGGGCAAGAGGCTGGGGCCACACTCTGCTCAGTGGTGCCCAGGGCCAGGCCAAGGGGCAATGGGCACAGAATGGAACCCAGAAGGTTCCATCTGAACAGGAGGAGAAATTTGTTTGGTGTGAGGGTGCAGAGCCCTGGCCCAGGCTGCCCAGAGAGCTTGTGGAGTCTCCTTGTGTGGAGAAATTCCAGCCCCAGCTGGGGGTGATCCTGGGCAAGCTGCTGTGGGAGACACTGCTGAAGCTGGGTCCAGAGATTCCTTCCAGCCCCCACCATGCTGGGATTCTGGGATCCATGATGTGGAGCTGATGGCTTACTTGGGTTGAGATGAAAGCAAAGACCTGTGTGTCACCACGGCACAGGGTCAGCACAAAGTGAGGAAGGATCCATCGTGTTCGAACAGATCCTTCTCCACAGGCATTATAAATCCAGAAAGGCAATAAAACCCTGAGCATGCAGCTGGATGACTGAGCTCATGATGGCTGATGCAGATGATGATGAGGAAATTTTGGGTCAAATTATCTTCTGGCATCACTGTTCATCCCCGTGGAGTTGCAGCCAGTGCAACTGGCCAGTGGGTGTTGCACCTCTCAATCCAAAGGTTTAGAAATGATCCACCTGTGACATGGGAAAGTGATGAGTTTTGCAGAAACAAGCTGTGGTTGCATGCAGGACAGTCCTGGCAGAACCAGCACTGGCTGTATCACAGCGAATAACCACTTTGATTACAAAGAGCAGAACTTGGTTCGTGTGGGTGACATGAAGTGAATCCATGGGCAAAGTTGCTCCTGCACGTCTGTCCAAGCAGAGCTCAAAGCAGGACACAGGGCACAAAGTGTGCACTTGAGCTAAGGAGCAACCTCCAAATGCAGAGGCATGCTTGGCCTGCTGTAAATGGTCTCACCAAATGGTAAAATCAGTGTTGTTTGCAAACCCAGATAAGCACAAGACAAATCGCATCAGCACAGCTCAGGAGATGTGCTGAGAACTTCCAAGGCAGCGTAAAGATGTGCATTGATGATAATACAGTATGCAACAGATATTTAAGAAAGAGAATGTAGCATATAGATATATATGGCAGTCAGGTGCTTAAGCCAGGAACAAGAATATGGTCGGACCCAAAGGCAAATATTAGAGCTGCCCACAGGGACTGGGATTTGGTAGGGACTTTGCTCAAGAGCATGGCCACCTGAGCCTGGCTGGAGGTGAAGGGTCTGGCCTTTGAAGGATGAGATTGAGTTTGGTGTGGAAAGCAGAGATCTTGGTAAACCATCTCAGCAGAGAAAAGGGAATCTCTTTACCTCCAAAAGCAATCCTAGGAGAGATCTACAGGTCACATTGAGGACTCACATGTTGGGATGAAAATTGGAGCCAAACCCTCTTCTTTACAAGACTTAACCAGTAGCAGTTGCCACCAAGGATCCCATCAACAAGGCCAAATGCAAAGTCTGAGGCAATACCTGGTATCAATCCAGGTTGAGGAATGAAGGGACGGAGAGCAGCCCTGTGGTGAAGGACTTGGGGGTATTGGTAGGTAAAAAGCTTGATATGAGCTGGCAGTGTGTGCTCACAGCTCAGAAGCCAGCTGTGTCCTGGGCTGCAACTCCAGCAGTGTGGCCAACAAGTCAGGGAGAGGATTGTGCCTCTGCTCTGCTCTGGGGAGACCTCAGCTGTAGTTCTGGGTCCAGCTCTGGAGTGCTCAGCACAGCAGAGACATGGAGCTGGTGGAGCAGATCCAAAGGAGGCCACAGAAATGATCTGAAGGCTGCAACCTCTCTGTTGTGAGGACAGACTGAGAGAGTTGGGCTTGTTCAGCCTGGAGAAGAGAAGACTCCAGGGATAACTTATTGCAGCCTTCCAGTACTTAAAGGGCCTATCAGAAAGATGGGGACAGGCTTTTTATCAGGAGCTGTTTTGACAGGACAAGATGTGATGGCTTAAAACTAAAAGAGGGAGATTTAGACTAGATGGAGGGAAGAAATGTTTTACAGTGAGAGTGGAGAGATCCTGGCCCAGGTTGGCCAGAGAGGTGGTAGATGCCTCATCCCTGGAACCATTCCAGGTCAGGTTGTGTAGGGCTCTGAGCAACCTGATTTAGTTGGAGATGTCCCTGCTGACTGTGGAGGATTGGACTAGATGAGCTTTAAGGTCTCTTCCCACCCAAACTATTCTATGATTCTATAATTCTACAAGCTTAATGCAAGCTCTAGGAGAAAAAGTGCCAACCTTTGGCTCAGGCTGTAAACTGCTTCACAAGCCCCTGAGTAGTTGGAGGAGAGTCTGAAAAGTGCAGCTGTGGATGGGGAGAATCCAGTGCCACATCCATTGAGCACACAAAGCAGAGACCAGCAGCACCACTGGGGCAATTCAAGGATCCCCAGAATCTTGGCACAAATACAGTCTTGGTCAGCAGAAAAGATGCCTGAGATCATTTATGATTATTTTTAAATAGAGCTGTTGCTTCACTCCTGGAGGAGCAGTGCAGCCACCCCCTGTAGCTGGGTCAGCACGGGGATGCCATCGGAATTAATAACAGAAAATGCCTCATGCTCACTCACTTCCTGCAATTTCCTTTGCTCCCTGAGCTCAGGCAAAATGTATCAGCTCTTGCTTCCAGAAGCGTTGGCAGGAAGGTGAGCAAGAACTGAATGGGAGAGGGTGGGGAGGGTGAAGGGAATCCCTGTAGCGCACTGTTAGGGTGCCAGACAGCAGCAGCCTCACACAGATTTCGGCAGGTAAGCAGATCAAAGAATGACACTTAGAGGGACTAGAGGCAAAGTCCTTACAAAATCCCTTATCCAATGAGAAACTAGATTAAAAATGCAACTGTTAACATTGTCACAGGGGAGCATGGGTTGCCAGGCAAGGTGAGGCACTGGTGGGTGAAGATGCCTGGTCCCCAGGGCTCAGCCACACTCTATGGTTTGTCCAGCCCCAGGAGGGAGCATGGATGAGCCCTTGGGGTGCTGAGGAACCCTCTGCACAGGGTGGGTTTGGTCATCTCCTACAGGCCAGGCATCTAGGTAAGATTTTTAGCACCACTGCCTGGAGTATGGAAGGTCTAACCACCTGTGGGATGCATAAGGCCTGAGGGAGCTGAGCTATTTGGTGAGATCTGTGAACTCCAGCTTCTGTGTCCATCACACAGATGGAGGGACCAGGGGACAGCAAAGGCATGTACACAATGTGGCTGTGCAGCCAATCACAGCATGGCTCTAGACCTCCACAGATTTTTGGTACAGGGGCAAGCTGTGGCTGGTCTTTGCTAGCAGGTGGGTCTGGTCAGGGTCACCTTCAGGGGGAGGTCATCAAAATCCATGCAATATCCTGGAGCCAGATGAGCTCAAAGGAGGCAGCAGGTGACATCAACAGGGAAACACCTGCAGCACCCAAAAGAGCCCAGTGAGCCTCCACTTGCACCCAGCCCCAGCCAGGTTGGGATGGAGCAGTGTTGGGTTTGGGTCACTGTCACTGTAACTGTCACAGCGTAACTGTGAGCTCCGGGTTTGACCATGGCTGGGGTGTTGGGGGGCTCCATGTGGGGCCGGCTGCCTGTTTTGTCTATCTGCTTGTGGACACCCAACACTGCAGGTACCCATGGTGGGGGGAGAGTCCAAGAGCCATCCTTCCAGGCTCCATGTAGAGTGACTCCAGCCCATGGGCTCGTGTCAGTCTGTGCCAGCGAAGGTCAAACCAGAAAGACCCCAGTCGTGCAGGATGCTCCCCAGTGACCTTTTAGCATTGCTAGTACCCTTTGGCAGTGCACACCATGCTGAGCCCACCACAGCCCCAGGGACCAGTGAGACCCCATGCCATGCTCCTCCCTCCCTAGAGCTCCACACGGATTGGGATGCTCTGTTGTGTTTCAACTCCAGTGTGAGGGGACAGCCCCTTGCCCTGCTCCCCTAAGGGTGTTGTGGGTCAGGATCAGGCCTGGCAGTGAGGCAAGGGGTCCCTTGGGGCACACTGGGATGCATGGCTCTGATTCAGAAGAGGGAAAAAGTGGAGGTGGGTGGGAGCATTCCTGGTGTTATGGGTTTTCCCCCTGCCCCGGGGGCTGCTGGCAGGGACCTCTCCCCCTGCTCCCCAAACACTGCAGCCCTGGTAGCAGCATCACCCGCTCCCAGTCGCACCGCGGAGCCATTTCCAGCAACGGATGCTGAGTCATTGCAGGCCCCTCCGAAACACCGAAACACCGGAGGGGACCGGCCNAGTCGGGCACTGCGGCCGGCGGGCCCCGGCGCTGCTGAGCGAGAGAAATGTGAGCAGGCTGCACCACTGCGGCGGCACTGCGGGCACCGGGCGGCAGCGGGCGGGAGCGCGCAGACAGCGCCCGCGCCCGCCGAGCCCCCCGGAATAGCGGGGCCGGAGCCTCCCTCCCTGCCTCCCTCCCTGCCTGCACCTGCCGGGGAGGGATAGGGGGGTGCCAGGCTGCAGCCCCCCAAACGGGCAGCCCAGCCTGCGCTGGGGCCGCGGAGTGTTGCATCAGCTCTGCGCGGAGCGGGGGCTCCGCGGCCGCGGGTAGCCGGAGCCCGGGAGGAAGGGAGAGCGGACCGCTGGGTCGGCGGAAGGTGCCTCCCCGGCGCTACCTGCCGCCTCCCCCCTCCCCTCCCACACACCCCCGGCAGCCGGTCCCCGCAGAGCATCCGGAGCCAGAGGAGGCGGCAGGAGCCCGGCGCCGCCAGCACTGCCTTTGTGGCCGGTCCTCTCCCTTCGCCTCCGGGGAAGCTGCTGGAGGAGGCGGTGGCGGGGCCGTGGGGAGAGGGGCCCGGGCGGTAGCAGCGGGGGAGAGCTGCCAGCATCCCCGGGCAGCCGGTACCGCGCACGGGCAGCGTCTGCATTCCTCTGCCTTTCAGATAACCTTTAGCCGCTCGGGCCTCCAGACCTTTACCGGAGACGGAGCAGGGCTCTAGAGGCTAAACTGGGGACACGACCGCACCAGGAACCCCCATCCGAGGCACGTCGGGACAGTAATGCAGGTAACAACTGGTAGCGACCGTCCGTTCGGCCGGGCTGCCGGGGGGCATCACCCACCCGCGGGCATCACCCACCCCACGGGTGCGCAGGCGCGGGCAGGAGGACGTGCGGGTGTATGTGTGTGCGGGTGTGTGAGTGTGTGCAGCGCTGGACTGTCAGCGTGAGAGCGACGAGGGGCTGGGGGCTGCAGAGCGAGTGGGGACTGCATGTCGATGCAGGATGCTGGTCAGGGCTGCGTCACCCCAAGGGTGATGGGGGTGCGGAGTACTGCGGGGTGCTGCATGCAGGGCTGTGCATGAAGGGCTGTGATGGAGCGAGCGAGGAGATGCGGATCCCTGCGTGCAGATTGCTGTGCATGGATCAGACCCCTGCGTGTGGATCTCTGCGTGTGGATCAGGTCACTCACTGCGTGTGGATCTCTGTGCATGGATCGCAGTGCGCGGGTCACTGTGTGTCACTGTGTGTGGGTCACTGTGCTCACCAGAGTGCTGTAGGTGAGTGTCTGTGTGAGACCTGCGGACTCCCGAGGCTGCTTCCGAGTGTGGGAGGAGGGATATATGCTGCTTGGGGGCATGGGGTGCAGGATGCGGGTCCGTGAGGGGGGATGCAGGATGCAAGGCCTCCCACCCCAGGGCAGGCATCGCAGGATGCTTGCAGGATCCCAGTGTCACCAGGGCATGGCCCCCGCAGGGGACCCGCCTTGGGTTACGCAGGGATCCAGCCACCCCATGGCTCTCGAGCATCCAGGGCAGAACCTCCCACGGCCTCTCACCATCCCCAGGGAGTGCTGCTGCAAGCAGATGGCCCCCTCGGGCCCCCTCCATCAGACCTGGCAGTGCTTGGCGGGAGGAGGCAGCCCTCTAACAGGATTTGCAGCATGATGAAGGAGAGAGCCTTCGCCCTTCTTGGAGGAGACAGGCTGTCGCCAGGGCTGCTGAGGGAGAAAATGGCCACAGGCTGGCTTCCTGCTCCCCATCTCCTGCCCCTAAACGTGGCCTGTCCTCTCCAGCAGCCCTGGGACAAGGGCAGGGAGCTGGGAAGGGGGAGAGGAAGCTGGAGGGAGGGATAATAGCAGGGACAGATCAGGAGCAAGCGATGGAGGTAAAAATAGATCCACTGAGCAGAGGAGGGGCTAAACGTGAGAGAAAACCCTGAGCAGAGGAAGGTCGGTGGGGAGCATGCCTGGGAGGAGGGACCCTGCATCCCAGCAGGGCACAGGGGGACCAGCCCTCCCAGACCCCTTAGTAGGGGGGACCCAGGACCCCATGCTTGGGGCCACTGAGGAGATGCCTGAGGGGAAATACCTGACTGGTCCCACTTCCTCTGGCCCAAACATGCAGGCGGATGGACAGGACTTGCAGGCTCAAGTGCCAAATTGCTGAGATGCAGGTGGGCACGAATCCCGAGGGAGCACTGGCAGCTGGTGGTTCCCTGAAGAGCCTTAGATCCAACCCCTTCTCGCTTTTCATTTCCAGCGAGCACGAAGCTGAACTGGGGACAGAGTTGCTGGGGACGGAGGGGACAAGGCGTGTGGCAGCCCAAACAGCGGCCCAGGTGAGCTGTCCTACAGCGTGGGATGCACCCTGAGCCCCTGCCCCACAGGATCTGCTGGTGACAGCAAGCAGGAGAGCTGCAAAGTCAGAGCAAAGGAGTTTGCAAACACATTCTTCAGCACCAGGAGGATTCCACGGCATGTAAACAGCTGAGCAGAGGTGGGGGCCAGGGCAAGGCAGTGGCCACCCCTGGTTCCTGCGAGACCACCCCCTGGACTCACCTGCCTTGGGCAGCCTCCAGCACCACAGTCCCCAGTTTACTGCTCTTGACTGCACCTGATCCAGTGCAGGAAGTGCAGCGAAGACGAAGCAGGAGAGTGCCGAGTGCCGGCCAATGTCACATTAACATCCCGGCAAGGCGCTGCGGGGAACCGGTGCTTTGATCGCCTGCCCGGGAGTATCCTTCGAGGCAGGCAGGATGCTACTGTGAGCCCTGCCTTCCCCTGCCCACCCCAGCCTCACACCCAGCACCCTCCAGGCTGGCGGGAGAAGAGGGGTGCGGGGCCTTCTGGCGCTGCCCCATCTCCCCAGGATGTTCTCCTGTGCCAGTGGCTGCTCCCTGTGCTCCTGCTCTGCAGCTAGACCAAGATTGAAAACTCGACGGGCTCCCAGCATGTTTTAGCCTCATGCAGGCGTCCCTCAGAGACACCAGAGCAGTGGACAGTAATGTGAAAACGATACTCATGTCGTGTCTGAAAGGGCAACAGGTTATCATTAAAATGGAGGCGATGAAGATCATCCACCCGGAGAAGTTTTCAGAGCTGCAGGCCTCACAGCCGCGCTACGCGCCGGCCCCACGCCGCGAGCCGCCCCTCGTGGCCAAGCGCGCATGGCCCTCCGAGTCCGAGATCATCGTCAACCAGGCGTGCGGGGACATCCCTGCCTTAGATGCCACCCCTGGCCCCCTGCCGCTGCCCCGGACTCCCCCGCTGCCGCGGCGAGAGCGTGGGTACCAGAGCCAGCGGAAAGGCAGCTCAGAGGTCTGCTACCACCGACAGCCGCCGTCGGACGAGGTGATCGTCAACCAGTACGTGCTGCACCCCTCAACACCCTGTGAGCCCCTGGAGTGCCCGACCTGCGGCCACATGTACAACTTCACCAACAAGCGGCCTCGCATCCTCTCCTGCCTGCATTCGGTGTGTGAGGAGTGCCTGCAGATCCTCTATGAGTCCTGCCCCAAGTACAAGTTCATCTCCTGCCCCACCTGCAAGCGGGAGACCGTCCTCTTCACCGACTATGGGCTTGCGGCACTGGCTGTCAACACCAGTATCCTCAACAGACTGCCAGCCGATGCCTTGGCCACCAACCCCGTCCAGTGGAGTAGCGACACCGACCGCAGCTGCTACCAGACCTTTCGCCAGTACTGTGGGGCTGCCTGCACCTGCCACATCCGGAACCCGCTGTCTTCCTGCACCATCATGTGAGCCCTGCGCCCCTGCCCGCACCTCCTGGCAGCGTGGTGGCTGGTGGGTGGGAGAAGGACAGTGCAGTGCCATGGATGGTCCCCAGTCCCTTCTTTGCCAGTGGCACAGCCGAGGGATGCTCTGATGCTTACCCTGGCCAAGGACATGGGACAGGAGTCCTCGCCAGCACTGGCAGACAGCGATGGAAATGCTGGGACGTGGCAGCAGCCCCCTATTACCCCAGCAGTGGCCAGGAAGAGGGATGCTGGGATATGGAGTACATCTACCAGTGCATCCAGGGGCTGTGGCTCCCTCCAGGTCCTGTAGCATTTACCTCCACTGTGCATCAAGCATCTTGCCACATTCCTTTCCCAGGCACCTTCTCCCTCCTCTCTCCCTATGGCTCCCAAGAGCAGACAGCGGATCCCAACTGGACCAACACCCTCCTCATCACCCTATGGCCACTGGTGGTGGCACAAGGAGCCCTGGAGGTGCACGGTGTCGCGCTAGGTCACCCACCCAGCACAGGAGGCAAGGACAGGTCACCGGCTGACACCTCCCCATCCCTTGTCTGTAAGTTATTTGCCAAAGCTTTCATATCAGCGGCCAAGCTGCCATGCGCCCGAGTTGTTGTAGCCACGCCAAGCCACTGCACTGGCCCCTCGGTTGTGAGCCCACATGCGGCAGTTTCCTCTGCAGGCCCCTGAGGAAAGCTCCACTTTATCCTCATTTTGGAGGATCCTTGTTTTTTCACTGGCCATCCCTGGCCATCCCCTCCCAGGCCGCTACACGTTCACAAAGGCATTGAGCTGTGCCTGTCCTCTGCTGCTCTGCCCGGGGCCCCACACCAATGCTCTGTGGGATGGCTTGGGGGGTGGGCAGCACAGGGTCTGATACTCCAAATTGCCAGCTCCAGCTAGGGAATTTGGCTGGACAGGGAGGCTCCTACCTGTGGTCCCTTCCTTGGAGCAGCATCTCTGCTCTGCCCCTGTGTGGAGGGGCTGGCAGGGCAGCAGCCCCCTGGGCACAGTCTTGCTTTCTCCAGAGCACCCGGAGGGGTAAGTTTGCTGCCAAAAAAGCAAAAAATTAAACTAAAAAAATAAAGAAAAAGCCATAATTTGCTGGTGCTCCCACGGGGCTGAGCACCACAACCGGGCACAGCTGTGGCACCGGGGACACATGCCACCCAGTCCCATGACACAAGGGCTGGGCGAGCCAGAGCGGCCCCCCAAGAGCCTCCACCCTGGAGAAAAGTGCAGCCCCCAGCACTGGCCACAGCCCAACATCCATCCAGGGAGAGAGGCTGAACCGTCTGCCCCTGCTCACCCCGAGGGAGCCCATGGAGCTGCCAGTGCAGCCCTGGCTCCCACCCCGCTGCCGGTGAGAACGGGGCCGATACTGTTTCTGTGTTGCTCTGCCAATGCCTCCTGCTGCTGGTTGTGACAATGATCATGTTTTATACCCGGCCTTGTTCTAACCCCCATCAGTCTCCCCAATAAAGATTATATTGGAGCGAATAGCAAGCTGCTGTCTTGGGGGCATGGTGCTGTGGGCAGGAGCAGGGCTGCACGCTGGCCACGATGCTGTGCCCTGGCCCCACTTGGTCCATGGGGCAAGTTGGTGGGGAGATACCCAGAGGAAGGGCTGAACACCTCCTCTGCCCTGGCTCTTGGCATTGTGTCCCCTGCTTGCGCAGTCACTGATCCCCCTGCACATGGCTGGGCACTGTGATGTCCCCTGCCCACCTTGGCAAGTGGTCCCCAGCCACACTGAGGGCTATTAAATACTCATTGGATGTCCTATTTCTCCCTGGGTGATGTGCTATCCTGGGCAGTGGGGGGGGATTTGGCAGCCTGGCCCAGGTGGCACCCACTGGTGAAGGCAGCTGGGCAGGCACACTGGTAGTGTTGGGGTCCCACTTCCCCTCTTGCTGAGGCAGAGGCACCCATGGGTCCTGCCATGTGCCTCTCTCCACGCCATCCCCAGAGACACACGTGCATCAGGCAACACTGGTGAATGGCATTAGTGGGGAACGCTCACTGCCTGCACTGAATGGATCCAAGGGCCCCTGTGTTGGCAACTCTCCATCTGGGAGAGGCAGAAATTGGCAGGAGCAGGAGCTGGGAGGATAGCCCTGGGGCAGTGTGGTTCCCTGGGGTGTGAGCTGGGCACACAGACTGGCATGTGCACATGCCTGTTCATGCATGTGTGTACTGGAGGGGTGGTGTGAGCAGACTGAACCTTTCTGTGCAGGCACAGCCCCACCAGCCCAGTGCTGGCTCCCAAATTTCGTTTTTCTGGGAGCAGCATCTGTCTCTGCCCTCTGCTGTGGGCCACTGTGGAGCATTTGCTTCCACAGCACCAGCATGTCCATGGCTCATGGGTGAAGCCTGGGGGCAGCCCCCTTGCCCAGAGAGTGCAAGGGAGGGGCAAGATGGCTGCAGACCACTTGTCCTTGGCTGCCTGTTCTTCCCCTAGGGGTGGTTCTGTATGCAGAAAACAAAAACCACATCCCAGCCCATGGGTGCTGAATTACAGCATCAATAATGTAGTGGATGCTAGCCCCACCCCTGAGCATGCTGTGGCCATGACCTGGCTCCTCAGCCCTGCACCCAGGGCCCTGCCATCCTCTATGGGTGTGGAGGCACATGCAGCCCTGGTAGCAGTGCTGGAGGATCCCAGTGCTCACAGCATCCTCCAGGGAGCCTGATGATGTGGCTGCCCTGGTAAACTGAAGCACCCCCAAATCCAGGATGAGCATTTCCATCAAGCCAAAGGCTCATCCTGAATCCAGAACAAGATCTCCACCTCAGGGCCCCAACACCACCGAAGCAATAGGCCAGCCAGGGCAGAGGTGGCAGCAATTTTGCCTTCAAATTTGCCCTTTTTGTTACATAAAGATGAAGGACACAATATGTCCTCCCCCCCCACATGATACCTCTTGGGCACTGAATAAATTTAAAACTGCTAATTTGATTTTGAGTTGCAATTAAGGAAGAAATGAGGCCTTTCATGAGCAAGTGCTGGGTGATAGCCTATTTCTCCAGCACTATTAACCTCCAATGAGCACTTGCTGGATGAAGGGCTGGGTGTGCTGTGGGGGGACAGGGAGAGCAGGGTGGTGCCAACCCTTACATCCCAGCAGCACTCTGCCATGCCAAGCCCTGAAATGGTCCCATGGCCACTGTGACCATGCCAGGCATTGTGCCTCCAAGATGGGTTTTCAAAATGCTCCAAATCTCACTAAGCTGCTTAAACATGGCCAGGAAGTTACTGTGGGAGCAGGTTTGGCTGCACGTGAGCAAAGATGCTCCCAGATGTTCCCAGATGAGCTGGTTGTAAAAATCTCCTTGTTGATGTAATGTCTGTCCCAGACTGGGATGGAGCTCTGGGTTCTCCCAGTGTTCAGCTTGACCTGTAAATGGAGAGGGAGCTTGGGGGGTTAAATGGCTCCTGGGGATGACCCTTTCCCAAACACCTTTGTTTTAGCTGTGTAAAGGGCCAGGAACTGGCAGGTCTCTGCTGGTTTTGGGTCAGCCTTTGGCATGTGTTCAAGGGATGGTGGTTCCCAGATGTTCTCAAAACCAGCTCCCACAGCCTGGATGGTTGGTGCTGAGGGTGGTGCTGGGCTGCGAGCAGCTCTGCATTACTGCTGGAGATGGATGGGCAGCCCTGTGCATTGCCATGGCCAGACCCCACTCGAGGCCCCACCAATTGCCATCCTGCCCCACCACCCTGCTGGGAGGTTGCACAACAAACCAGTTCCCCATTGGCAGAGAGGGAGTAGCATGTGGCCCCAGTGCGAGGGCCTATGGCTGTGCTACGCTATCTGGTGGCACAATGCTAGGCTGGGAAGGCGGTGACTGAGCATCAGGGCTGTGCCCTCCTTGGGGACAACAACGAACCCTTGACCCGGGGCTGTCACATACCCAAACCAGCTGTTTCAGAGGAGAGGAAGCTGCTTGCAACAGCCTCTGCCAGTGCCCAGCTTTCACAAGGAGGTGCAACCCCACAATGAGAAGATAATGACTTGTGGCACTGAGCCCAAGAGACTGTGACAGGTCCCAAGGGCAGTGCTGGCCCTGTGGAAGGGGAGGGACTGCTGAGCTCAGTAGCTTTCTTGGGGTTACATCCAGGTGAGGGCTGCCTGCAGGCACAGGCACCTACTCCCGCTTGCTCCCCAGTTCCATGATCAAGGCTGAACTCTGGCAGAGGAGTCGCTCCCAGTGCCTCACCACTTGTGTGCCATCCCCTTGGCGACTGTCCCTCTGGCCTCACTCTCACACATGCAGGATGGGGACAGTGCTGGCATGCCCCCAGAGTTGTGAGGTCTGAGCAGGGAAGGTGTGATGCTGCTGCTGGTTGTGGTGCAAAAAAAATTGGGGATGCCTCTGACCAGAGCTGGATGGGGCCCCTGGCACCCCAACCCCCTGACCCTAGACCTTAAACTTTGCTTGCCTGGGTGGGTGAGACCAGATGCATGCCTGAGGCTGGTTGTGCTGCCCATGTCCCCACTGCCACCGGGACATGGCTGGGGACCTGAGTAGAGAACACACTGAACTTCAGTGGGAGAAGCCAGGAGAGAGTTATGGCCCCACAGAGCTCAGAGTGGGCAGATCCCTGTGGGGGTGGGGACAGCCACATTACTGGTCTGGGGACATCACGTCACCCTCCCGGTGCCAGTGTTTGGGAGATGTGATGAAGCATTTGGGGTGCAATGGGGTGTCAGGCTCTACTGAGAGTGGACTAAGAGGGATGTGAGAGGGGTTGAGAAGAAGATGGGGTGGATTTGGGGGGCTGTGTTGGAGTCCTTGGTGGGGGGAGAGTGGTTGGAGGGGCTGCAGTGGGACAATGGGGGCATCAGAGGAGAGCTGGGGCTGGTGAGAAGATGGATGAGAGCTACACGGGGGTGTGCATAGTGAAACTGGGGTGTGGGGAGGCTGTAGGAGAGTGCTGGAGGCTGCAGTGGAGTGTGCACTGGGAGATAGGGTGCATATGGCTGCTGGACGGGGGGCATGGTCCTTATTGGGTTGCAAGAGGACTGCAAGGGATCAGAGGATATACGTGTGGGGTTGTGTGTGTGGTTCTGGAGGGGCTGTGCTGGAAGATGGTGCCCCTCAGCCAGCACCCTGCAGCAGCCTCCCATGGCTCTGTGTCCACCCGCTGTGCCCCTGCACTCCCACGGCTCTGGACCCACCCACAGCTTTGGAGCCAGCAGCCGTGCTGCTGCTGCGCCCATGCCGTGCGCTATCTGGCCACACTAAATACAACCCAGCCCTTGGGAGCAGACATCGCAGCCAGGCTCTGGCGGACAGCCCTGCCTGCTGCAGGACAGTGTGGGCAGCACCACTGGGCACCCATGGGGTCCATCCTGCACCACAAGCCCCCACCGTCCCCATCCCTGGCAGGATTTAAGTGCCCTTCATGCCAGCAGCCTGGTGAGGGGAGCATTGGCTGCGCTGAGGGGTGTGCCATGCTCCATTGTGTCTTCACAGGGCAGCTCTGGCCTGCTTTGCCCAGAATCCTGTTATATCCCATGTAATGTAGAGCAGGGACACGTGCCAGGCCTCCCACACGGTGGCAGGGCCCCCTCGGGTATCTGAGCCCCCACTTCCTGCAGGGCCTTCCTAGTCAAAAATGCCCCTGGCCAGGGCCAAGCTGGTGCTTCTCCTGATGGAGCTGCTCCACTTGGTATAGAAAAAGGGGCTGGGGGAGGGATCCAGCAGCCTCTGCTTCCCAGGCTGACCTGTTTCAGGGTGCCCTGCTCCCAATGCTTCCTCCCACACATCAGCACTTTGCTGGAGCACCACATGGCAGTGCTGATGCTGAGAGAAGCCTGAGCACTCCGGCAAAGCCCACAGCCCAAACCTCTGCCCCGCTGGGCACAGGGCAGGTGGTTCCCACAGGGCTGGATGGCCAGGGAAGCAGTCCTTGCTCCCCAGTGACCTGGCTCCCTTTGCAGGAGGAAGGGGAAGGGGGTGCCTGGGGAGTGGTACTCCGCAGTCTCCTCCAGCCACAGCCCTGGGGAGGTGCCCAGAGCACATTTTTGGGGAAGAAGGGCAAAGCCAAGACACACAGCTGGTTGCACAACGCCAGCATGGTTGGGCAGGAGGACAGGGCACTGTGGTGGCAGCCAGCCCCTTGGCAGGGATGGGAAGGGTGGGGATGAAGAGGAGTGACAGCCCAGGGCGATGATGTTGCACAGGGTCTTCCCAGAACTTTGGTAAGGTACCAAGGGGAGCTGGTAGTAAGAAATCAGAGCAGCATATTCTAGGCTGTGAAGATAGGGGCCAGGACCACATCATGTTGACCCCCTCTGATGGGATCCAGGGAGGATCAAGGTGGCTGAAAGCCTGGAGCTGTCCCCATGCCCTTCTCCTTGGGGTACAAGTGCCCCCAAAAAGCAGCTGCCAGTCCCATGCTCTGTAGCACGTTGGGGAGCAAGGGTGCAGATGAGCTGTGCCATGGCACAGGCATTGCCTGGCTGGGACACAGCCCCCACATGAGGCTTGCTGCCAAGTAAGAGGCAGAGCCTACATCCCACTAACCACTGAGACATTCCTGCCCACCACAACCAGCCCAGCTCCCCAGCAGCTGTGGGCATGTCCCACATGGGCAGCACAGTCCCAGTTCCACACTCAACTTGGGCTCCTCCACCTCTGGTTCCCAGCTGGAGCTGGCTGCCAACACCTGGCCGCAGGGGATGGAGCCATGTTTGCTCTCTTATCTCCAGACAGAGCAAGGCATGAGGACAGGCTGGCACCACTCCACTAGGGCTGGGACATGCAGTGGTTGAGACAGGCACCCTCTTGCAGGGTGGCTGGAGACCACCAGCTGTTCCCATCCCCTCCCTGTGTCACATCTGGCCCCAAGGGGACATGCTCATCTCACAACAAGCACTGAACTCAGCTGGACATGGTACAAATGCAGGTTGTATTTTCAGTGGGTGCTGTTCCTGGTGTGGGCAGCACAGCCCTGCTCTGCCCACAGAGCCCCTCCAGTTCCCAGCCCTGTGCCAGGGATGTACCCCTGGTGCAGGAAGGGCTCCTGCTCCATCCACTGTTTCACTGCTGCAGTGATGTGTCACCCACTGACCGATGCGATGCAAGCGATGCCTAGCTCTAGGTCACCTCCCTTGGCTGCCTGCTCCAGCTCCTCTGCTGCCTCAGCAACCCTGGGCTCACCGGCAGTACTGGGATATCCTGGGCACCTGGGGTCACAGGCTTGCTCCCAGGCTGGCATCACCACCCCACACCAGTCCAAGGGGCACAGCAGGAGCAGGGCTCCTCTCCTTATGCATGGCCTAGCCTTGAGGTCCAAACCTAGTGCTATTTATCAAGGATGAGGAAGAGCAGCACCATCAGGACAACTGGGATGAAGATGAGAAGCAGGCTGAGCATCTCAGCCACCAGCAGCAGTGCCAGCAGCAGGAGGTAGCAGCAGCGGCAGCAGCGCTCCAGCCGCCCCAGCCAGCGGATGAGGCCAGGCGGGTAGCGGAGGCAGGGCAGGCACCCGAACATGCGGCTGGTGTGGAAGCGCACCTGGAAGTGATGCTCAAGAGCTCCGGTGAGGCCTGGGCGCCGAGGTGGCAGGGTGGGAGGCCGAGGAGTAGTCAGGGTGCTGGGGGAGCCTGGCTGGACATGCAGGAGAAGCAGCTCCTCTTGCAGCTTGCAGATCTCCCACTCCAGCATGGGCGTCTTCTGGCGGCAGATGGGGCAGCGCACGCGGCCAAACTCGGTGCCAGGTGCCGTGTCCATGATGGCACGCATGCAGGCACGGCACAGCCCGTGGTTGCAGTTGAGCAGGGCTGGTCTGTGCTGCTGGTTGTCGTAGTGCTCCGTGCAGATGGGGCACTCGTCCTCACTGCCCATCAGCACATGGCACGGCTCTGCTGCCACCGCCACCTCCTCACTCCATCCTTCCTCGTCCTTGCCAGAGAAGCTCAGGATGGAGCTGGAGGTACTTTCCAGGCTGGGTGACCCTCCCCACAGTGCTGGGCTCTCCCCATGAGGCATGAAGGGTCTGGGGCTGTTGGCAGCAGTAGGTTTCTGCCCTGCAGGTAGCGAGGCACCATGGGCAGGTGGTTCATCAGGCCCAGGCAGGAGCAGCTCCGTTGCATCTTCCACCGGCAGTGGGTTCCAGCAGCTCCCGGCAGTGGAAGGTGCCTCTCCGCAGAGCTGGGCTGGCTCCCTGGGGCCCCCTGACCCCACAGTCCTGCCCTTGCCCTGCTGCACAGCACAGCCCTCCCTACCAGCTGCCTGCACCAGCTCGGGGCCAGGCTCTGCCTCCTGACCTGCTGCCAGCTCCATCAGGGTAGCTGCTCCACGGCTGCCCCCCTGTCACCCACTGCCCCCTGAGGGCTGGGTGCAGGGTGTGGGTGATGCTCCAGAGCAGAAGGCGGCCTTCAGCAGGGCTCTCAGAAGATTTTAAAGCCAGTGGCATCCACACAGAGTCTTGTCACCGCTCTGATATGGTTTGGGATGCCCTCCCAGACTGACGGTTCAGGAGCCCCCAAAGCAAGATGCATCCCCATCACCCTGACCAATAGGTCACTCCAAGAGGGGTATCTCAGAAAGCATACAGCAGCCACTTCCTTGTCCTCGTCCTCCTCCTTTTTCTCCTCCCCAGTGCCGACGCAGTACTGACCTGCCACGCTCCAGAGGCCAGGGCAATGAGCTGGGTGCTGCCAGGTGCTGCCTGCCGTGCTGGTGAGGGGGCAAGCGTGGCAGGAGCTGAGTAGGCCACTGCTGTCTGCCGTAGGCCAGGCAGGGCTGGCGCTGAAACAGGCTCCAACCAGTCTGGTTAGTCAGCTCCTGGACGCGGCTCAAATGCAGGAGCCCAGGGCAGGCAGCTATGGCCACGCCAATCAGCTGTGGGAGCCGGGGAGGAGCTGGGCCCACAGCCATCTCTGCTCCTCGCCCAGCAGCACAGAGCCACCTCTGTGGCCACCGACACCACACCACTGCCTTTAGGGCATGGCAGCATGGGCTGCCCCAGCCCAGCCCCCGCAGTTTACACTCAGTCCAGCACACCAGTCCAGCCCCCCAAGCTCAGACCCAGTACAGCACACCAGTATGGGCTGCCCCAGTCCAGCCTCTCCACAGTGATCCCTGACCACAGTCAGTCCCTGTGCAGGGCCATCTCACCTTGTCATGCCCCATAATCAGCTTCCAGAAAGCAAGGAAGAATGCAGCCTTCACAGTGTCCCATGCAAGGGGATGATGTAACCAGCATGATGACTGCCGTGCAGCAGCCCTGCACTTTGCCACGAGCACACCCAGGGGCTGCAAGTGCAACAGTTCCTCGCAGCCAGGCATGGGGTGGGGAGACCCAAAAGCACCCCATTTCCACTCAAGAGTGCCCTGAGGCACCGCTTGCCCATGCAGCACCCCATGATTGGGTGTGTGGGAAGGTGGCTGGGTCACAGCTGTGATGTGGCACTGCTGTCCCTTCCTATCCCAGCCTGCTCCCAGGGACTGTCCCCAGTTGATTCATGCTCTGCACCTTAATTGCTATTTAAAAAGTGGCACCAAGTTCACTGAACTGGACAGGTGAGGTGGTGGCACTGGCCCCACTGGGGCAGCAGTGAGGCCAGGAGGGTGCACAGCCCCAAGGCTGCCAGGGAAAGGGCTGGAAGAGCCTCCCAGATGGGGTGGAGAACAGGTCCAGCAGAGCAGGCACTCAGGGAATGGGATAACTTAATGGGAACTAGCACTCCAGGAGCTCAGACCTCAGCATCAAGCAGGATCAGGAACACAAACTGGCAGACAGAGGGACTGAAGCTTCCTCCTGCACTCACCCTGGGCCTCATCCACTAGAGACAGGGGGAACAGGTCTGTCAAGGCTTCCTCCTGCAGCAGGCGCTGCTGCCGCTGACTAACACCAGGGTGGAGAGACTCCCATACAGCAGCTCACTTCCTCTAGGACCTACCATAAACAACGGCAGCTGCCAACGCTGTGCTCTAGCAATGCCTGTGGGTGCTGCTCACCCAGCACGGGGACCCCAGGAACTGGAGCATGTGGGATGGCAGCTCAGTCCCACGCAGGAGCCAACCAGCAGCATCCCACCACAGAGACTTCTCCTCTCTGGTGGGGTGTAGGCATGGAGAGGCCAGGCTTCACCTGCCTCAAACCCCCACCCCCACAAGATGGGATCCCCCTGCCCACTGCAGCCCTGCTGCTAGCAGGGAAGGGCTGGTTGGGGAAAGCCAGCCCCTCCACCAGGCCCCTCTTCTGGCTGAGATAATCTCAGCCCAAGGATGATGCCAGAGACAGATCATCTTGCTGGCTCCTTTATTCATGCAGAGTTTGTGGGGTAGGGGGAGGTATGGAGCCAGGCTTATGACCAGGTTTCAGACTGGAAGCGTAGGGACCGTTCCAGGGCTGTTAAATGCTCCTCTGCTTCAGAGGGTGACAGGCCACCTTCCAGCTGCAACACTAACTGCAGCGCTTCGGCCACCGCTGCTGGCATCTGCCTGGCATTCCTGGAAGAGAGAGCAGGCAGTGTGATGGAGGGCAAGTAGGAAAACTGGGGGCATGCCTGCGGCCCCAGCACTCCTGCACAGCAGCCCATCAGTGGGGCAGTGGTCCCTGCTGTGATCCCACTGCCCCTGGCACACAGGGCAGTCTGCTGCTGCCCTGGGAACCTGCCTCCCCCTGCACACAGGCTGCTTGACACTGAATAAATGACAGGCTTCCAGAGGCAGCTTTGTACTCCCTGGAGAGCAGTGCCGTTAGCCATACAGACCCTCTCAGCACTGACCTTTGCAGGCAAAGACATGGTACCAAGCACCTGGTGAAGGAGGATCACAGTTTAGTAGCCTTAACCTTGGCCTCCATATTGCTCCATTTCCCATTACCCTCATCAGAGGGACACAGAGAATACGTATGAGTTGTAAATCATCAGCAGGAGGACAGGAAACTGTCCTCTCATCTTGGGAAACATTCAGTGTAAAACATGTCTGATCCTGAGCAGTGTAAGGTGACTGCTGCCAAGGAGCAGCTGCTTCAGCCCCATCCACTGCCTCCTTTCAGGACACCTGAAATGACTGTTTGGATGGTGACATTTGCAACCCAAAGCCAGCTCAAACTTCACAATAAGAAACAGTGAAGAAAACACTCCTGTGTAAAAAAAATACCCAAATAGGATTCAACACTTCCATGAGTCATGATTTCTTATGGGAAATAGGAAATTCAGACTTTTTACTGGAGGGAGTTTCATCTGATGAACTGACTGTGCGACAAAAAACATGGAATCAAAAATCTCCCATGCTGCTCCAATTGGCACAAGCATCTGGCAACATCCTTGCTGCTTCCCAGAAGAAGGCAGAGTTCTGCCTTGCGCATGAAGCTGATTAACGTCCGAAAATACGCAGAAAGGAGGTCTTCTTTTTTTGGAAGAGTCATATTGTTTCTGAGTCAGGCACTGATATGCAAGTGCAAGATGATGTAGCCTGGCTTGTGAAGGAAAATATGTCAAATACCTATTATTTTGCAGAAAAAGAGAGACATTTTCAATCTTGTTGCCTCTGGGTGAGATAAACTGGGCACAGTCACAGGAAAGACACAGGTCCTGCTCCTCAGCCCCTGCCCCAGCCAACTAGGGCCCAGGAACGCAGACACACTGTGCTACACAGCCTAGGATTCACTTTCCCCATCTTACTCTAAGTGTGACTGAAACTGTGAATACTATTTTCAGGGGGAAAAAGGGTAATTTTCAGGCTAGTCTACTTGTACCTTCCCGTTGGGCACCTGACTAGCAGTTCAGAGTCTGTGGGCCAGGGAGGGGCACCACAATTCCAGGCGGCTTTACACACAGTGTGGACTCTTCAGGAAGGGTGGGAAAGGGCCCACTGCAAACAGGACAGGTGCCACTTGTACAAGGAGGACAAGGCTCTCAGATCCTGCCTGATCCAGGCTGAGGGCCACCCCATACCAGGGATGAGGATCACAGCAAGATTGGTCTTGGAGCATGTCCAAAACACCATCCTCACAGCCACTGCAAAATCCTGCAATGGGGAGAGCTGTGCAGGCCTTGCTCTTTCCAAGACATTGATCATTTTCTGGCAGCCCCCATAATGCCTCCATTAGCACCAGAAAGTAGCAAAGAGGATGGAAGAAGGACAGGACAGAGCCAATCAAGACACCACATCAAGTGGTCACCCAACAGTCTCAGCATTTGGGCCGTGGATGGAGGTACAACCACAAGTCCCAAGCACAGCTTGATGGAGGAAACCAAACCTGAACTGCAGATCCAGGGATAAAGAATCATGAGTTTGGGGGTAAGGGCCCCAGAAGCCCTGTGACACAGCAAGGCACGCCAGGCCAGGCAGCAGCACTGAGGGGCAGTGGGTGACCTGGCCTCCACTTCCTGGGCAGTAAACAAAAATCTCCTTCTCCCAGGAATGCAGCAGGGCCTGTCTCGCCTGCGAGGCAGCGGGGAAGTTCCTGCTCTTGTGCAGGACAGGCAGGAAAGAGCCTCCTGCAATTGCTGCTGGTGTTGACAGAGAGGCACAGGCCTGCACAGCCCTTTCCAGGTCACGGGGTGCACGGCCAGCACCATTACCAGCCTCTCCTCAGCTCAAGAAGCCCGAAGCATTTCACAACGCTTGCCCCGGGCAGAGGGTGAGCAGCATCCTCCCTGCCAGACAAGCAGTGACTAGGGCAGGCAAGTTAAGGGCTTTGCCCAGGAAAAGAGCCACAGAGCTAGGAAGAGAGCTGCAGATGCTCTGCTCCCAAAGGCCAGACCTCACTATTTGGCCAACAGTTCAAGATTGCCAACCACTCAAGGTAACCACCTAGGGAAAAACTGCACTGTCAAAGGAAGTAAGCTGCAGCGCAACATGGCTCATCCCTACTGCAAGAAGGCAGTTTTGGTTGCAAAGAGCCAGCCAGCATGTGCTGAGGGTCCCAAAAGTCATTGCTCATGAGCCCCAGCACAAAAGAAGGAGCTCTGGTCTGCTGAGCTTTAAAAGCCTCCTGCCCACCCAAGCAGACACAGAAACAGCATAAGCCTTTTTCTCCTCTTTCACCAAGTTCTGTTGGAGGAAAGGGGTGTGAAGAGGCTGGGGCTGTCCTGTGTACGCACTTGCTGTGGGTCAGAGGCCAGGTGGCCTGCTGGCAGGTGATGCTGCTGATGGGCACACGGGCTCAGCTGGAGCAGCTTTACCATGGTTTCAGCTCTGCCACCTCCAGTCAGAGCCCAGGGTAGGTGATAAACAGCCCTCTCAGCCTAGGGTTTGCAGAGGAATGAGCTGGTTCCTCTTCAGGAATGCCTCTAGTGAGGTGAAGCAGCAGCAACATGAAGCCCCACGCCCTCACTCCCTGCACAAAGGCCTCTCACTCACCCAGCCAGGTAAACATGAGCACTCCTGCTGCTCAGCAGCTCCCACACCAGCCTTCGGTTCTCTCGGATGCGGTGCTGAACGTAAACCTTCTCCTCCTGCAGGGAAATACGGCCCTGAGCCCACCAGCCCTGGCAGCATCCCCAGCCCCAGATCCAGACTCAGATCCAGTCTGCCTGCCTGGTCCCTGGGGACTGTTCTCAGGAGCTGTTCGCCTGACCTTGGGGCAGCACAGCCCCCCAGAGCAGAGGGCATGGAGAGAAGCACTTGGACTAACTATTGCACAGGAAAGAGAATGCCCACACCTCCTGTGAGTGCACTGGGATGGGTTAGTGGGAGATGGGTGCAGCAGCAGGAGCTTTGGTGGGAAACGCATCCCACGCAGACCCCCCAAATCTTCGGGCTGACCCTGCTTGCTTCAGCTCTGGTGAACAGCGAGGGCCATGAGCCCTGCAAGGACTGCCCTCTCCTCTTCCAGCATGGGCAGGGGAAGCTCTGTAGCTGCAGGGCAGAGACTGTTCCCCATGCCCCCGGCTGCCAGTCCCAGCCCTGTCACCTGCTGGAGACCTGAAACAGTTTGGAAGGGCAGAAAGCTTAGAGAGACAGCCTCAGTCCCACTCCCTGACCCTCTGCTCTGCTTAGGAACTGTAAAGTCCTGGCTTTTGGCACAGGACACAACAACCAAGGAGAGCTTCCAAAGGGTTAATCCACAAGATTTCACACATTCAAGCCACTGCCTATGGTCCTGGCTTCCTGCCAAGAGGAACACCATTGCCAACGTGCCTGAATTCACTGCTGGCCCAGAGGGCTCCTGCGTGACAAAGGTGACACTGTGAGGGAGGCCAGGCCCTCTGCAGCATGTCCCACCACGCCAAGCTCTGCACAGTGCTGAGCCACAGGCACAGCCTCCTCCCCACATCCTCCACCCTTCTGTCCAGCCCCAAAGGCAAGAAGGCTCTCGCTATGTCTCAGGCTCCCTGAGGTGTGCACAGGAACAAGCCCAGGCAGCAAGCAGTCCTGGCTGTCACAAGAGCTGGCCACCACACGGTCAGCAGGGCCACATGGCTCCACTGGCTGCATTGCACTGGAAAGGCAGGTCACCCTCGGGGATGGCTGCACAATTCTGACCCTGCTGCCAGCAACACAGGAGGTAAGTGAGTCCATTTCAAGCACTGACACGGCTAGCCAGTGCCTTGGCTTTGGCATCATTAACATTATTCCGCTAAGTGCTGACAGAGGCTGTGCCAATGAGGCTGGGGCTCCAAGAGGGTCAGTTAAGGACCCACAGCTACCTGGAAGCCAGAGCACCCCAGTGACAAAGCCAGGTCACGACATCTCAGCTAAACCCTAGCATCCTGCTGAGAATTAGCAACAGCCACATTAGACTTTGATCAGTCTGAAGCATGGGGCAGAGCTGATGTGACAGGAGGTCACTGCAGAGGTGACCTTATGGAGAAAAGAGGGGAATTCTGCTCAGCTATGAGGCACCCCAGCTCCTTCCAGGCTCCTTGAGAACAAAGTTTTTGATGAGTTAACAACTGTGTTGTTTCCTAGAGCCACAGGTACACTGGCCTAGAGTGGCACAGCCTCCCTGAGTGACACTGCAAGGACTCAGTGGCAGAAGACTCTCACAACAAACTGCTTTGCCCCATCAAGCAGGCAGAGTAGGGAGGCCAGGAGGCACACTCCAATGTGAGTCCTTTCCCTCCAGAATCTATGAGGGCAGCAGGAGGCTCTGGGGCCACTCTCCAGACTTGGGGAGCACCAGATCCCCCCTTCACTGTGTGAGCCATCAGAAAAAAGGCAGACAGGTCAACCAACAAACCTCTGCAGTGCTGCTCCTGCTCATCAAAGACTTGGAAAGCCTTCACAGAAGCATTCAACTCATGCCTTGACTGGACAAAAGATGCTGGCTTTGTGTCAATGCATGCACACAGCCAGCAGAAAAGGACTAGTGCAGCTGAGCTACCTAGAAATGCCCATTGTCAGCAACCCTTTTATCAGATCTCTGTTTCAAAGGCACTCAGTTGTCAATGCCGTCTAGGGACAGGGCAAGGCAGTAAAACACAGTCTCAGCTCAGGACATTGCCATGTATAAAGCCCTGCAGCCCAGAGAGGGGCTGAGAGCTGCCCACCACAGACAATGTCTGGGAAACAAGGGAGTGAAGAAAGGGGCTGAGTTGGGGTGGTTTGTACCTCTGGGGAGCTTTCTCCTGCATGGCTGAGGCTCAGGGAGAGCTGGCACAGAGGTCAAGCTTCTCAGCTTTAGCCAGCAATCAGAGGGACACAGTGAGGAGGGTGGCACTCAGTTAAGAAAGGTTATTGCCTGGTGACCCCCACGAGAGGCTGGGGAGCCTTATCACTCACGTGGCCCAGCCAAACAAAGCTGGCTAACACCTTATCTGCTCCAGCATTCACCAGCCCCATCCCAGCACCATTCTAGCTCAGCTCAGCCAGACACATCCCAGCTAGGCAGTGGCACTGCAGTGCTGCTGGGGATCCTGGCCAACACCCAGGTGGTGCAAGGCAGCCAGTGACCACAGTGCCATACCACCAGGCCTTTCACAGGCTGTGCCATCAGGTACAGGTGCTAGAAACACTGGCCGAGCCCCTTCAGTGCTGCATGAGATGCTTCTGTATCCACTCTCCTCCTCTAGGAACTAACCTGGTCCCTGGAGAAGGCTGTGAAAAGCGTCAGGAAGCCCTTTGTCACCAACTCTTCCCACTCCTCCTGGCAGTAGAAGTCCACAGATTTCTGGCGGCAGCCAAAGAACAAGCAGTTCCCTGCAGAGGGCAGACCACAAGGGTTGTGCTGGGTGAACACTGGGGACCACTGGTGTCCACACGACCTGCAGCAGAGCCCCAAGGGTCTCAAGTCTGCTGGCCTTGGCTGACAGCCCTGGCCTGGAAGAGCCAGCAGCCATGTAAGCATGAAGCTAAGTGACCTGTGCCAACCAGAGGCCCCTTTGTGCTGGGAAAGTAGAAGATGGGAGGCAGGTAGGGCAAGAAGAGCCCCCCAGGGCTCCCTGCTTCCCTTCAGAGGCCTCAGCTTCCTGCTGAGACCCACAGCTGAGCTGAGGGAATGAGGACGGGAGGAGAACAGAGACACAACTCTTTGTGCAGTAGAAGATGAGCTCAATAACACTCCACTCACAAAAAGCCAAGAGAGTATCTGCAGAGCCCTACCCCACCCAAGGGGCCTTGCAGCACAGCCTGTCAATAACCACACAGGCTGCACACACTAGCCTCTGGCCCTCACCCACCCCAGAGCCCAGCTTGCTCCCACTCAAACACAGCAAAACCTGGGCCTACTCAAACCCTAAGGAGTCCCCAGTCCCTCTTTCTTATAATCTGAACCTATCTGCAGCAAGGGGCAGCCTGAGTCCTTCCCAGGACCTTCTCTCACCTCTCCGTCCTTGTGCCACCCGCTCCTGTATTGCTGCTCGGAAAGGTGCCACCCCTGTGCCAGGGCCAATCATGATCACAGGGGTGTCAGGGTCAGCTGGGAACTTCATTCCTCCTTTCTTCACCCAAAGAGGCACCCGGACATCACCTGCAAAACATACTGACTAGCATCACCTCACTGCACCTGACACCCTGTGGAGGGTGAGCTGGACACCCAGCTCTGCCAGGACACTCCTCAGACACAAACAGCACCTGGCTTACCACCAGCCTGGTGCCATAGGCACACTGTGTGTGTATAAAAAGTGCTTCAGCTGTCTCAGCACAGTCTCTGAGTGAGCCCCAAAGCAAGGCAAAAGCTTCACAGTACATGGGCAGTGGGACAGCCTACTCCTCACACAGCTGGTGCCAGGGAAGACAGTGGTGGAGGTGAGCAGAGATCTCAACCTGGCTATTAAGTAAAGGAGGGCCAAACTTGTCTCCTCTGGGAGCCAGAGGAGGGGTGAAGATCCCCATCTAGGAATTCTAAGAAGACTCAGTCTTGCCCTGGAGTCACAGAGAGCAGTTCTCTACCACCCTGCAGAAGTGAGACCCCTGTGAGCTTGTCACATCTGCTTGGCAACTCAGTTGGAGAGGTTTTGTGGTTAAAAGCAGATGAGCAGCACACATAGGCTTCACAGGACAGGACAGATGCACACCAAGGAAGGACCAAGCCTTCCCAGAGCTGGCACTATGGGGCTGGAGTTGTCCAGCAGTCAGAGCACTACCAGCATCAGGAGCAGCCCGCTGTGGGACAGTGGGGCATGATGGCTCTAGAAGCAGGGCAGTTGAGCACCTGAGAGGAAACCAGAAG
Source organism: Bucco capensis (assembly GCA_013396975.1). NCBI lineage: Eukaryota > Metazoa > Chordata > Aves > Piciformes > Bucconidae > Bucco > Bucco capensis. The sequence continues at coordinate 34,507 of VWZO01015791.1, read as the reverse complement.
CTCAGGATGCTCAGGGCAAGCTGGAGGAGCATGTCATGTTCTGAAGAGGATGGGAGCAGCAAGGAAGGATGGTTATTGTGAATTCAGCCCATTCAGCCAAGCCAGTGGACTCCAGCTCCCTGTGGTAGTGGTGCTCCACCCAGGGCCCAAGCAGCTCCAGTGCATGGCCAGCATGCACACAGCTCCACCACAGTCCCATGGCTCAGCACTGTGACCTGTGGCAAGCACAAAGGGTTCTGAGAGAGTGCAAGCAATTACCTTGCTCTGGATTGATGGAAGCCAACCAGGTAGAGCAGAGACCACGGCGAGGTTTGCTGAGTTGCGTTTTGTAGCGCACTACTGCCATGAGGATCTGGATCCTGTCAGGGTAAGCCTGTGTCCAGGAGCCATGAGAAGTGAGAAGACACCCAGCATGGCTCTGCAGAAAGAGCCCAGTGCCTCCTCCAGCGACAAAACCTGTGCCCAGCTCCTGCCAGGGCATCTGCAACACTTGTCCTAACCTGAAACAGCCACTTGGACACAGAACAGAGCACATCCTCAGACAAATCCTTTCCAAAAGGGAAGGGAATTTTCCCAAAGAAGCACTGCTGTGGAAATGCTCTGCACAGCTGGAAACAGTGACAGACACTGTTCAACCCAAGAGGTCCCCATGGAGGACAAATGCAACCCGTGCTTGGGCTGAGCCTGCCAAGCCACCTGGGCCAGGTCCCACTGCCACCTCCCGGCAGCAGCAGGAAGCAGCACTCACATCCAAGGATACTCCCAGCCTCTGTGGCACCATCTCCCACTGTTCCCTGTAACAAGACCACCAGATGTCTGTAGTGCACTGAGCCAGCCTAGGCACTTGCAGGGCTGCCAGGAGGGCAAGTGCCCCATGGCCCTGGGGTTAACATCCAGCACGTTAGGCTGACATAGGCTCACAGTGGAGCAGGGGGTCAGGTGGCATGCTCAGAGGGTGATACATTCTTTCCCATTCCATCCTCATCCTGTCCCTGTTCCATCCCATCCCTTCCCATCCTGTCCCATTGTGACCTATTGCCATCCACATCCCCTTCCCATTCCATCTCTTTCACTGTCTCCATCTCATTTCCATCCCGTGCACCTCTGTTCCATGCAGCCTGAGGCTCCTCAGTGTGCATGGCACCAACAGGCAGCCCTGGCACTGCCAGACCTTCAGCTCAGAGCCTGACAGGAGGCTGAGAAGGGCTGAGCTCTTACCAGCATGGAGGAGGCGATGGAAAAGGCACGGGGTCTGATGCGAGGGATGAGGTCCAGCAGGTATTCGGGTGGGATGGCACACGTTGTATGAGGGAAATCCCAGAAGACCTGCAGAGCGAAAGAGGAGTGAACCCTGGAACACCCCAGACACTGCCTGTCTGCTTCTCAGGGATCTCAGGGGCTGTCCCACACTCCTCTGCCAAGCTGTCCTCGACTGAAGGCACCCCACTGGGTACCTGTGAGCAACAACCACCCTGTTTCACTGCCCTCTCCCCAGCACCAGGCTGCAGCACAGGGCCACCACAAAGCCCAGAAGGATCTGGATCAGGTCTTAACCACTGGTGGAAATCCAAGGACACTTCAGAAAGTGGGTGAAGAAGATTCAATTCCCTAGCCAAGAAATTATGGCTGATAATCTGCCTGTGTGCTCTGTGCCAGAGCAGAGTCCTCATGGAGCAGGTTCTCCATGCTCCCCTCAGCCTCACCTCGAGAGTGGTCCTGCGGGGCCGGTTACAGTAGCTGTACAGCTCCTCCTGGCCCTGTGCAGAGCTGAACTCCTGCAACTTCTCCCTCTCCAGCTCATTTGTAGAGAAGTAGGACAGGAGCTCAAAGAAGGAGCGCCTCGGAACACAGGAGATGTCCAGGTAGTGGGTGACCAAGAGTCTGATGGTGCAGGGCTGTGGCAAGAGGGCAGGGAGGGCTATGCCTGCAAGGGAAGGCAGAGGGGAGAGCTCAGGGCCAGCACTGGGGCTGGATGCCCAAGTACTGCCAGACTGCTGCCCCACCAGCCACCCAAACAAGGGCAGTGGAACCAACTTTAGCTACTGCATCACTGCTGCCTCCATGGGACCCCACTCCCTCCTGCCATCCCCAGCTTGCTTTCCAAGTCCACAGGTTTGTAACAGAGAAAACCAGTGGTGTTGAGCCATCCCTTACTTTATGCAAGTGCTTTAGAACAATGCCTTACCCGTATGGGCTCCACCTTGCCCCCACACAATGCAGTGTCAGGCCTATCCTTGTCCCCTACTTCTCTCTCAAGGGTGTGAGGAGCAGCCAGAGTTTCTTTTGGGTTTGCCTGCCAGGCAAAAATCCCAGCAGATTCCAAAAATTCCCAACAGACACATGGAAGATGGAGGAGGAATGGGCACCCAGGACAGGAGAGAAAACTCTTCCAGTACCAAAGAATCATAGAATCATGGAATAGTTTAATTGAAAGGGACTCTTAAAGCTCATCTAGTCCAATCCCCTGCAGTGACCAGGGACATTTACAACTAGATCAGGTTGCTCACAGCCCCAATCAATCTGATCTGGAATGGTTCCAGCCATGGGGCATCTCCCACCTCTCTGGCCAACCTGGGCCGCTGTCTCACCACTCTCAGTGTAAAGCATTTCTTCCTTTTCTCTAGTCTAAATCTCCCTCTTCCAGTTTTAAACCATCACCCCTTGTTCTGTCACAACAGGCCCTGATAAAAAGCCTGTTCCTAGCTTTCCTGTAGGCCCTTTATGTACTGAAAGGCTGCAAGGAGATCTCTGTGGAGCATTCTCCTCTCCAGGCTGAACAACCCCAGCTCTCAGCCTCTACTCACAAGAGAGAGGCTCCAGCCCCCCATATCACTTTTTGTGGCCTCCTTTGGATCTGCTCCAACAGGTTCATGTCTTTCTTGTACTGAGGACTCCAGAGCTGGACACAGTATTACCATACAGACTCCAGAGCCTCCAAGGGGGTTCTCTAGTTGTTGGTGCTGGTTTGTGGTTGCAGATTCACCTGTCCCTGGGGCCCAGGCAGAGTGGGAAGATCTGCACAGCCCAGGCAAGGAAGCACAGACTTTCTGACTCAGTCTTTGGCTGGGAAGGCTGCAGGATCTTTTACACTCTGTGCTGGGGCCTGCAAAGTCACAAGGCATTGGTGCAGCCTGGATGCTGCTGGATTTCTCCCTTGAGTCATCCTGGCCCTAACGTGAGATCCACAGGTGCACAGCACTGGGACAGAAGGAGGGCCCTCATGCTGTGAGACAGGCAGGTGTTCTGCATCCATCAGCCACTCCCAACTCCCTAGGAACCAAGTCTACAGCAAAGGAAAAGCAGAGATGCAGACTGGGCCAGAGCTCAGGGGCTGCCCCATCCCAGCAGGGAGGGAAAGGAGGATGGGCAGGACCTACCAGGCTCCATAGGCTTCAGCACAAAACGTCTGTCTGGGTCCAGGCGCAGAAGCTGGCAGAACTGCTGCACGTCCTCAGGGCAATTCTGGGGCTGGATCATCACCACGTCCCCAGCACTGAACCTGTGGATGCAGTGGCACCTGCTGAGCACAGCCCTGGGGCAGACTCAGGGGCACAGCACCACAAGCCCAAGTAGCACCCGCACGGAGGGAGAGGCCACAACTCAGCCAAATTTCTGGTGGCACAAATGTGCTCTCTAACCTGACAAGGTGAAGAGAGAGGGTCCATAGCCAGGCCCCACACTGCCACAGGCCCCTGACTATGTCATGGAGGGCGACAGCGCAGCAGGGACCATGTCCATGAGGCTGCAGCCTCAGAGACTGCTGAAGAAGGGGAGTGGAAGAGGGAGGCAGGCTATGGGACACCTGATCCAGCACAGCAAAGCTCGGGGGTGGGGGGGGTCAGGAAAATGCTCACGTGATCCCTGAGCCTGTGACATCAAACTCAATGAGCCGGACATCCTGGAAATGGGACTGTGCTGTGACACGCCGATTGGACACCAGCCGGGCACAGAAGGGATGCAGCTCTGAGGGAACAGCCCTGGGTGCTGTCGGCTGGAGCAGGCCATCAGCTGGGCTGGGGCAGTCCTCAGCTAGGTAGTGCAGGGTGTATTTTGGGGGCAGGCTGTGGGGAGGAGAGCAAAGCAGCGCAGTTACCTCCATGCCATGGCTCGTCTGCTGCCATAGTGCTAGGCAGAAGAGAGGCCTGAAGTCTGCCACTGTATCAACCACCCATCGACCCGGTGCCCTGGAGCTGGCCTGGGGTAAGGGAATGCAACGCAGACTGCCAGGAGAAGAAGACCCCAAAGGCTCCAGAGCAGCCAGAGGGACACACATGCTCAGCAGGTCAGCACATCAGGACAACAAGATGGGCAGAACTCTGCCAGGACAGCTCACACACACACCCAGGGGAAAAGGGGGCATCCCAGCCAGAAAGAGAGGCCACGCATGGCCGAAGTCCACACTAGGAACACCAGAGGCTGTGTGGGAAGGCTTCCCAGCCAGAGCAGGTGTCCACCCTGGGGAACAGCCAAGGCAACACAACATTTCACACCAGCCAGTAGTTCCAGCAGTCCCTGCCCACCCTCTGCACTCACCGTATGTCTGGGCTGATGACCTCAAGGCCAGGAGGGAGAGGATACAAGGCAAGGATCTTGTCCCATAGAGCCAGAAGCCATGGATCAACCACTGCATCTGGCCTGCAAGAAGGAAATTCAGGCTGTAGCAGTGCAGCAGCATCCCTTCAGGCTGCTGCCCCTGCACCTGGACAACACTGGGCAACCAACATTGCTCTGCTCCCCTTTCACTGCACAGTCACTCCATGCCATTTTCTTCCAGTTTCAGGTCTGGAAATATCTCAGCCACTCCAAGCACCCACTGGGCCCTACTACTGACATCTGAACAGAACCACAAACCCCGCCAAGCACAACTGGTGGTAGCCACCAGCACCCCCGAAGCCACAAACAGCCTCTGCCCCATAGAAAGCAGCACAGCAGCACAGCTCAGGCTGCTCTAAGGCCTGCAGGTATGTGGCTGTGTGACACAGCTGTCCCCTGCTCTGAACAGGACTGGGACAGAGCCAGGAGACCCCTGACTGGGGGTCATGGGACACCCTGGAGAGGGAAATGGCCCAGGTCCTGGGTCAGAAGAATTACACACAGAGAGCAGCACAAGCACAGAGAGCAGCAGGAGGCTGCTGGCCATGTCTGGGGCACAGGAGCAGAGCCATGGTGGGAGCAGCACTGCTGTCCCTGAGGCTAGAGTATAAGATGCACGGCCCAGGGCCCCCCCCCCGCCACCCCTCCACTGAGCTCTTACCCCAAATCATGCTGGTCATCTCCCAAAGCCACTGGCAGCAGAGGATTGCCCCCAAGCTGGAGCACCCGTTTGTGCAGCTTCTTGGCAACAAAATTAAACCTGAGTAGAGAGAAATCACAGATGCAGAGGGCAGGGCTGCTCCAACCATGGCCAGGAAACACAATCTGGCCCTGTGCCGTGCCCTGCCCATGCCTTCATCCTCAGGCAGCTCAGAGGAGCAGCTGGCTGCCACTTGCTGGGCCACACAGGCTGTGCCCAGCTCCCCAGAGGGACCTGGGAAGCTTCAGCTTCCCTTCAGGGCAGCTTGTGCCCCAGGCAGAGAAACACTTCCTTCCCTCCACCCCCGCAACTGCCCCACAGAGCTCAGGCATGCTCCCATCCCCCCCACTACAAGTCTTTTGGACACATAGAAATAATCTTATGGAAGAGAACCAGGACCAATGGAGCTGGATGCCACCTAAAACTCTACATGTCATGTGTCCTGTTGGCTTGGTCCACTGACATTGCTGTGGCACATACTCTCCTGTAATTCAGGCAAAGAAATGAGTGGCTCTAATAATTGCCTGAAAAATGTCTGACACACTGCAACAAAGCATCTGCTTGAGGAGATTGGGATGAAATAAACAGGAAGAAGCCCAGTTCCTGGTGCTCAGGAGGAACATGAGCTGGCAGGGCAAGGATTTTTAAGGCCGGTGGGAATTACATTTCATCTGAGCTGCTGCCCTAGAGTCAGGCCTTGCCCCCCCTTACCCCCTTCATTCTCCAGCCACTCTGGTTTTGGATTCAGCCAGAGCTGTGAGGTGCAGCTGTCACAGGCAAGCAAGGAACTGCAGAGCTGCTTACTTGGGATAGGAGGAGTCACCAAGGCCCAGCACAGCATAGTCCAGCTGGCAGAGGGAATTGGGTGGCAGGTTCCTCCGGAACAGAAACCTCCAGAACATCTACAAAGGACAGGGCAGGGGAGTCAGGCTGCTGCCAAGGAAGCTTTACCTGCCTGCCTGTCCCTAGCTTCCCACTCATCCACCCTCAGGTCCCTCCTGTCCTCTGCTGAGTCCCAACAAGAGCATGGCCTTCTGCAGAAGTGGCCCCTGAGAGCAGCCACCACTGCCACCTGCCAGGAGGATGATGCTCTGTGAGCCCTCCACACACTCAAGACTTTTGCAATGGCAGGGCCCCTCTCAGCTGTTAAGCTGCTAAAACTTCACCAGCTCCCTTCCCATGTGTGTTGCTCCAAAGCTCCTCCCTCCAAAAATAACCATTGTTCAAGCTGCTTCACGAGAGAAATCCAGCCCCTGGACCAGGAATAGAAAAGCAATATGGACAGGAGCATGCCCTACCTTCATGTTGTCAGGTGGATCACCCTGACCAGTGGTGGAACAGACAAACACCACCAACAGCTCATTGATGAGGTTGGCCTGTGGGCATAAACACGGAAAGGCATATTCAGGTCAGCAGCCTAAAAGCACACGTCCTGGCTGTCGTGACATGGCTGCTAACATCCCATCCCATACATGGACAGACCACACTCAGAATAAATCCTGCAGCCCTACATGGCATGATATCCTCTGCAGGCACTGCAGCAGCATCTGCTGCCCACACACTGCCTGCAGCACCAGCTCCCTGGTGTTCCTCACCTTGCAGGGTATGGCTGAGCATCTATCATCTAACATGAGCTCTATCTCAAGAGTCATTGCTCAGTTTTCACACCTTTACAGCTGAGTTAAGCACAAGCTGCCCTCAGGAAGGGCACAGAACCAGGCTCTGGTGAAATATAGCAGGTCACAGCAAGGATGGAGAATGCCTGAGTGCCAGAAATGGGTTTGATGGAGATGGAGCAAGACCAGAAGCTCCTGGAGCACTCCTCTGTGTCACCACTCACCACCTCATAGCTGTCCAGAGCCTCCACTCTGCACTGGAAGTGTCGTCGCTTGGCCTCTCTGCCAATTCTCTCAGCTGTGTCTTCAGCTGTCCCAGTTTGGCTGCCAAAAAGGATAAGGAGTTTCCTTTCTGCCATCTGCAAGAGACAAACCCAGAGAAATCACCGGGAGGCAGGATGAGGGGAGGCAGAGCCAAACCCGCAGCTGGACATGCCCAAAGTACCAGGCTGGATGTGGCCCTGGGTGACCTGGTCTAGTGATTGGCATCCCTGCTCAGTGCGGGGAGGTTGGAACTAGATGATCTTTAGGGTCCCTTCAAACCTGCCCGTTCTATGATTCTGTGATTCTATGATCACACTGACACCCACCCAGGTTTTAGAGGACTGCTGGTGGCTGTAAGCTCAGGTGATATTCATAGGCTTGACACTGCAAAGAGCTAAGTAGTTTGGAGAGAGCAGCAGGATTCAAGGATCCTGGGCTCCCTTTGCCAACCAACAGGACACGAGGCAACAGGCACAAACTGGAACACAGGACATTCCACCTAAACATGAGGAAGAACTTCTTTGCTGTGAGTGTGCAGAGCACTGGCCCAGGCTGCCCAGAGAGGTTGTGGAGTCTCCTTCTCTGGAAAGATGTAAATACTGTCTGAGTAATTCGTTCTCGATGACCCGCTAGAGCAGGGAGGTTGGACTGGATGATCCTCTGGTAGTCCCTTCCAACCTTCACCATCCTGTGATTCCGACTCTTGGGCATGGCTTGACAACCCTTTAGGGGAAGAAACAGTTTCTAACATCCATTGGAGGGGGCTAGGAGCCGAGGATGCAGGCCTGGGGGCTGGAGGCAGGGGCCAGGGGCTTGGGGCCAGGGCAAAANCAGAGCCCTCCCCAGCCTCCTTGCCCTTCTCTGGACACACCCCAATGCCTCTGTGTCCTTCATTTACTGAGGGGCCCAAAACTGAACCCAGTACTCTAGGAGTGGCCTCAGCAACGCTGAGTACAGGGGGATAATCACCAGACTTCTCTGCTCCTGCTAGTCACAGATGTTGTTAGCTTTCTTGGCCACCTGGGCACACTGCACTCATGTTCAGTCACGTATCGAAACCAGCACCCCAGGTCCTTCTGTGCCAGGCATCAATCCAACCACTCTGCCCCAAGCCTACAGCACTGTATAGGGTTATTGTGACCGAAGTGTAGGAACTGGCACTTGGCCGTGGTGAAGCTCAGCCCACTGACCCAACTGCCCAGCTCAACCTCCCGCAACAGCCCCGCCACAGCTCTCCACTCACCGTCCCTCCCCAGTCGCCTCTCACACGTCTCCAACAGGCGCCGCGCACCTTTCTGACGTAAGCAGACCGCGCCGCTCCCGGGCCCTGCCGAGGCCTGGCGGGGCCGAGCTGCCCCCTGCCCCTGCCGCCGGCAGCTCCATGTCCGCGCGGCAGCCGGGACGATGCTGTTTTCTTTGCGGGAGCTGGTGCAGTGGCTGGGTTTCGCCACCTTCGAGATCTTCCTGCACGGCCTAGCCCTGCTGGTCTTCTCGGTGCTGCTCGTCCTGAAGGTGGACGGCGAGGCCTCGGCGCTCTCCTGGTGGGTTGTTTTCGTGCCCTTCTTCGCAGCCGATGGGCTCAGCACCTATTTCACCACCATCGTCTCGGTTCGGCTCTTCCAGGACGGGGAGAAACGCCTCGCCGTGCTGAGGCTCTTCTGGATCCTCACCATCCTCAGCCTCAAGTTCGTCTTCGAGATGCTGCTGTGCCAGAAGCTGGTGGAGCACACCCGGGAGCTCTGGTACGGCCTCATCATGTCGCCTGTCTTCATCCTCCTCCAGCTGCTAATGATTCGAGCCTGCCGGGTGAACTGAGGGCGAGGGAGCTGGCTCCAGATCGCTGCCCTCACCCCGGCCAGGGACATGCCTGGCTCAGCAGGGAGCCCTTGAACTCGTAGCAGCAGTCACTGAGCTTTCCTCCCCTTCATTTCTGTCCAGAAGTAGTGGCAGGTTCCACAGGACCAGGCTGGGTGAGCAGGAGGCTGTGATACTGCTGTGTTGTGGAGTGTTGTGGCCCTTCCAGAGATCCTATTCTGCTGCATCCTTATTTCAGTTCATTCAGCTCTTGGTGTTAGTCTTAAAGTATCCTGCCATGCAAGTGGTGTCTGTTATGCCAGTTATTTTCTTGGGAAATAAAAATGCATGGAAGGGTTAGTTTTATTTATAAAATTCCTTTTCCCTAGAAAGCATTTCTGCTTAAAACTGCTGCCTGAAGAACAGGAATTATCCAGGGGCTGGTTGGTAGCTGTAGATAACTTCATACACCTCAGAGTGCTGCCAGCCAGAAGCACTGCAGCTGCTCCCTGCCCTGTCTGGGGCCAGATTCATGACTCCCAACAGCAAAGTGATGTATTTCCAGCTGTCCTCTCACTTCCCTCAGCAATTCCAGCCTTCAGTGCTCTGCAGGGTTTTGTGGGGCCATGCTCTGAGCCATGGAGAACTGATGTGTGTCTTTCTGAAGAGAAACATGTTTTTTTCTTTGTATTTCAGATCCATTCCCTAAATATCAAGATAGGGGTGCTGGGAGGGAGAGGTACAGGGGAGGAGTATGCGTGGCTGATGCTGGCTGTGAATCACAGAAAGGTTACACTTGGAAGGGACCCTTAGAGGTCATCTAGTCCAACTACCCTGCTGCAAGCAGGGACACCTATAACTAGACCAGGTTGTTCAGGTGAAGGGTGGAGGAGTCTCACTGAAGCTCAGCTTTGGTGTGAAACACTGTCCTCAGCCCCCCCGCCCCGAAAGTGTAATTCAGAAATTCCTTGGGGAAGCATGGTTCAGCATGTTAAATGCCAATGTCACAGGGAACTCCCAAGTATCACTTGTCTTCAGCTTCCACCATGAGGGTGGATCTGTGCCTCTCCTCTGCAAGATGTGTTGCTTTGGAGGCCAGGCCCAGAGGACTGGTCTGACGCTGAGCTTGGCAGACCTTTGTACTCTGTTGATGATGTTGACTCATCAAGGAAGCCAGGGCTTACTCTCAACCTCAGCTGCTTCATGGCCCATCCCTCTCTGTGGCCCTTCCTGGAACCACTCTCACTCCTCAGCTGCTCTCCAAGTCTCTTCCCTGCAGATCAGATCTTGAGTTGGACAAGCACTGTATAACCAGCTCTCCAGTTCAGAGTCATTTAGTAGAGGCCTGAGGAGCACCAGGAACATGTTTGTTTGTGGGTGTCATCTCCCCTGTGAGATGCTCTGATGACAATGAGAAACAAGCAGCTGCTCTTTTTCTTTCTAGAAGGTGAATGGGAGTTGTGAGGCAGTTTCCCAGAGGTGACAATAATTGTCCCTTCTTGCTGCTGCTGGCTCATCCTGGCTGCCACAGAATGGCAGTGGGAGAACCAGCATCCTGGTCCAGCAGGATGCACAAACTGACACAGATTGAGGCCAGACTGGGCCAGGTGGGAGTTTAGCCCCTGATGTGCAGTGTGACTTGCTCCTCACTAGCCTCTGTTCGGGTGGCAGTTGGCTCCAGCCCTGCCTTGCTGTCCCCAGTGACTCTAGATGGCCTGTCCTCTGCTGGCACCAGGGTCTAGTGCTGGAAGTATGGGACAGGAGCACCCGTTTTGCTTGGTCCTTACGCACCCTTGGGTGCCCTGGGCACTGGGACCTACCTTACAGAGCTCCTCTGCTCCTGCTTCACCTTGTGATGTGGTTTTCCAGTGCTTGGTGTGGCCAGGGTGCAGCCATCATGTCCCCAGATCATCATGTCCTGTCTGCTTGGGGCCAGCTGTTTGGTCACATGGGCCAAGCTATGGCAAACCAGGGACATGTCACCTGGGAGGAGAGCAGCAGCTGCTTCTCCCCTGCTTCCACCTCACACCCATGTGATGTCATCCCTGCCCTTGGTGTCCCTGTGCCACACTTGTAACCATGATGCACCCAGTCACTTGGAGTGCCCAGCCACAGGTGTGTCACCTCCAGTCACAGATAGTGCATCAACAGCCACCAAGTCACTGATGTGGGTGCAGGGAGGGTGAGGGCTGGGGTGCAAGGCTGGGGTGGTGTGGGGGACAGCGAGTGTCTGCTGACAGGGCATGAAGAACAGGAGCCACGGAGTGTGGGGGATGCAGTTGGTGAAGATGGAGAGGAGCAGGAAGAGCAGCAAAGGCTCTGAGTCATGAGGGGACACTCACTGAGTTGCCCTGGGGACTGATGGGTGCAATTAAACTGGCTTCGTTAAACTAAAGAAGGGGCAAACTAAAAACTAAGTAACTAAGATCAAACAAAAGAACACATCCTTCACCCTGGCTGCAGGGCTTTGGAGAGGAACAGGGCCATTTCCTGGTGCTGAGCCCCAGCAGGGCTTGCCCAGGACCATCAGCCTGGCAAAGAGCCGTGTCATGTGGGGGGATGATGCCACATCCATCTGTGTGCCACTGAGCTCACCTATGAGAGGCTCTTCCAGCCTTGTGCAGCTGCCGTGGGGAAGAGCCAGCAGCCAGTGTTTCCCAGCTGTGCCCCTCCGAGGTAAGGCAAGCTCCCAGGTGTGTTTGGATAGGAGGGACAGCAGGTTGCTGAGCTGTGGCACTGGGGGTCCTGCCTGCATGGCTGGGGGGCAGTGGGGATTGCCTGGCAGCCAGCAACAGCTGTATCCCTTTCCAGGACTGGCTCCTCCTGCACAGGAGTAATCTGCTGTACTCAGGGCCACTAAGTCCTGCAACAAAGCTTCCAGCACACCAGCCTGTGCCCAGGGCTACATGGCCACACAAATCTTCTGGGAGTGTGCACCTCGGTGACATCCTGCTGGAGCTTGAGGGAACAGACCCTGACACCCATCCCCTGCCCACTCTCTGGCATGGGGAGGGAGGCTCCTTGAGTCCTGGGCCAACAGACTCTTTTACATGCTGGAATGTGCTCTGGCAGAGATAGAAATCTCCCCCGTGGGTTTCTGTTTGTTGCTGCAGTGCCAGTTGGGTGTTGCTGCCAGCTGGGCTTTTCCCAGAGCAACTGCAGCTCCCCGGCTAAGAGTGTGTGTTCAGAGAGTGCCCCAGCCTGCTCCTAGCCTGGAGCTATGGCCCTGAGGACACCCTGGGGGAGGGGCACAGCTTTCCTGTGCTGGTGCTATGGAACCCCGTGGGTGCTCTTGAAGAGGTATCTGAAATTGGGGATGGCTACACTGGAGGGAGATGAAGCTGGTGCCTTCATGTCCATATGGCATCCCCAGAGCACAGCCCAGCCCAGAACAGCTCAGCTGGGCTTCATGCATCAGAAGGGCAAGGGTCCATCATCACCTGAGCTAACCACAGGCACATGAGGGCTTCTGAAGGAGATAGCTGGGAATGGATGGTCCCAGGGGCCTCCATCTCTACCTGCATCTTGCCACAGGCAGCACCTGGGGACTGTGTGACCTTCTCAGTGCAGTGGTGGCTTTAGCACCCTGATGTGGTGGATGGCTCCTGGTGAGGAGCTGGGAGCTGCTTCCCTGGAAAGCAGCACTGTATGAGGGTAAGGATATGAGAAAAGCAGCCACCCGTCCATGGGGGTGGATGAGAGGAGGATGGTGTGGGGAGAACAAGAAAAGGATGTGGCTGGGGCATGTTGTTTGTCCAGTGTGGACAAGCTGGTACTGGGAGATGTGCAGCTACTAGGCTGGGTGGCACAGCTGGTGCCATGGCTTGGTGGATGAGCCCTGGGAGCTGGAGGTGAGCTGTGTCTCTGTATTGATCCTGTCATGTAGAGATAGCTGCAACTGTCCCAAAAGTAAAGCCAAGTCTTGCAACCCCTACCTGGGAGCTGGTGCTGACCACATGCAAGTCTGCATGGGTCAGGGGAGCAGGGAATGGCAATGAGGAGCTGGTCAGCCTTCTCCTACCTCAAATTCTTATACTGAGACTAAAAACCTGCTAAAGTGGGTAAGATGTCTCCAAATACCTCTCAAGGCATATGCCAGCACCGTGCTGTTTTAGCTCTGGGGGCTGCTGGCTCTTGCTGTCATCATGACTGGCAGCTGTCACTCATTTCAGATAAGGCTTTATGAGGTGTGGGTTGAAGTCCAGGTCCCTTCTTGCCACATGCTCAAGCTGAGTGCCAGGGATTTGGGCCACCCAACACCTCCCCAGCCACCAGGGAGAAACACCCTAATTTTCACTGGGCTTTAAGGCTGAGTGCAACTATCTGATCATCTGCTCTAAGCCTGTCCCTGGGATCCACTGTAACCCCATCCCTGGGAGGTGGCTGGATGTGGAGAAATGCAGATTTGGTCTCAGTTGCCCCCAAACTCTGCATAGAGCCTGTGTTTGTACTTTGGAAACCCTCTGTCTCCTAAAGGTGGTCACCCCATGGTACCTACCCACCAGTGCTGGGGACACAGGGCATGATGTGCTGCTGTTTCCCAGGAATCCTGGCTGGAGAGATAAGGTGTTGGTGCTGAGTAGGGGCTGAAAACGCTGGGTGATTCTCCCAGCTAGGCTCCAGAGATGGTACAAAGCCCATAGAGCAGGTCTGCAGCATGTACTGGGCACCTGGGACTCCTGGCAGCTCCTGCCTGGGGCCTTCCCAGTTCTTTGACACCCCCCCCTCAAAAGATTCAGGATTGTGGGTGGGACAAAGCCTTTGCTAAAGCATCTCACAGTATCACAGTATGTCAGGGACTGGAAGGGACCTAGAAAGATCATCTAGTGCAACCCCCCTGCCAGAGCAGGATCACCTAGACCAGCTCACACA
>VWZO01015791.1:0-20551 GCA_013396975.1 Bucco capensis | reverse complement strand
TTACCCTTGTTAAGTTGCATTAAGTTTCTCCCTGCCCATGTCTCTAGTCTGTCCAGGTCACTCTGGATGGCAGCACAGCTCCTGGTGTGCCAGCCACTCCTCCAAACTTGGGATCATCATCCATCACCCACTCTCCATGGCTGACACTCTTCAGCCTTTGGCAGTACTCTTCGCAGAGGGTTCTAACCCTGGCAGCAAGCCTGGCTGGATGATGATTTGCCTTTCATCTTCACACACAGCAGCAAGAGACAGCTTCAACAAAAACAGCTGTTGCTCTGAAGAGAAGCTCTGAAGTAGAGAGCTCTTCCAGCACTCTCTGGCCACTCTCACCAGCCCTTCTCCCACAGAGCCCACCCCAGATGTTGCCTGTAGGTCAGACACATCCAGCCCATGCATGCTTACCACCAAGCAGAGCAGAAGGTAGCTTCACCGCTTGGCATCGGGGGTTGGTTAGACACCTCACTTCCCATCTCCAAAGCACCTACCTCCCCTCCACCAGCCTGTGCCTTCAGCTGCATCTTTGCTGCTCAGGAACACAGGGACTGTGGCCAAGGCATGCATGGAAGAAAACCAGAGGTGGTTGAGCCTCTTTCAGAGGGCTGCAGAGTCAAGAGCAAGGTACCAAGATCAGAAAGGATTATTTTAGTTTATCATTTGTGGAAGACATAGAGACAACACATAGAGTCATAGAATCAGCTAGGCTGGAAAAGACCTCTAAGATCTTCAAGTCCAACCATTGGTCCAACACCCTCATGCCACTAAACCATGTTGTGAGGTGCCACATCTACACGTTTGTTGAACACCTCCAGGGATGATGACTCTAACATCTACACGTTTGTTGAACACCTCCAGGGATGATGACTCTAACACTGCCCTGGGCAGCTTGGGCCAGTGCCTAACCACTCTTTCTGTGAAGAAATGGTTCCTAATATCCCAAATAAACCTCCCCTGTGCAACTTGAGTCTATTTCCTCTTGTCCTCTCACTGGTAACCCTGGAGAAGAGACCTACCCCTACCTCTCTCCAGCCTCCTTTCAGGGAGTTGTAGAGAGAGATAAGGTCTCCCCTGAGCCTCCTCTTCTCCAGACTAACCAACCCCAGTTCCCTCAGTCATTCCTCATAAGACTTGTGCCCTAGGTGTTGGGATTGGGAATTACATGATGTCCTGGATAGTGACTGAGTTCAGTGATGCTAGAATTTGCCTAACATTAGCTCTATTGGCTTTTACAGCCTTCCTGGGGATGGAGCTGAGACACAGTGACCATCAGGAAGCTGCTGGCTGCAGGCAGGTCTCTAGCTATGCCAGGGGCCAAGCCTCCTATGCCTTGGTTTATTTCTTGTGTCTTTGATAACTTCCACACACTGAAAGCACTCACAGCCCAAGCACTAACTCCTCAGCCAGCTCTCACCTGGGCATGTCTTCTAGGAAATAGCCTGATCCATGCAAGTGAAAGATTTTTCTTGTTAATTGGCTGAAACACATTCCAAATCACCACTGCCAAGAGTCTCCTCTCTGCTGGCTCTAACACTTGGATCACTCCAGAGACTTACAAAGTACTTTGTGGTGCAAGACGCCTAAACTCCTGGCAGCTGAAGGGAGACCTTTCACAGCCAAAGGGTTTCCTGGTCTCCTGCAAGTATCCCCCAGTGTTAGCTGAGGGACACCTCCTCTGCCATGTCACAGTTTCACCCTCTGCTTGTTTCTTTATGGCCCTGTTGGTTGTGTTGGAGACAATCAAGCATCCCTAGAGCTGCTCGCCTCAGGCTCCCTCCTGTGCTGTCCCCAAGATCTCACTCTGACACTAGTGAAAGGGAAAATCCTGCCCCAAGTGTGCTTCACACTCATTTCCCTGGGCTCCCTGATCTCATGAAGAAAAAAACTTTCGGGATGCCCGGGGCCAGAGGAGAGCCCGTGCATGGGGCTCTAGTAGCTAGATCCAAGACACCCCAACTTTTTCTTCCACCTTGGTGCTCTCATCTCCAGGCAGCACAGCTAGCAAGCAAGCAACTAACAGCCTCAACCCCCTGGAGCATCCCTCTGCCATATCCCTCCCTCTCAGCACACACAGAGCCTATTACCACAGTGTTGGGCACCACATCCCTCCTAGCTGGGAGCTGGTTCCCCAGGTGCTCTGCCCTGCAGGACTCAGCCAGCTCCACTGCCAATAGCAAATACTGATATGTTTATTGATATTGTTAATCTCAGGGATCTCATGAGGATGTAGATGCTGTGCTAAGCCCCACCCAAATGCCCTGGGAGGTGGAGCTGTGCACAGGGAAGAGGAACAGACTGAGGTGTCCATGGCTGGCACAGGGGCTAGCTCCAGGCACATGTTCCTGGCCCAGAGCAATCACATTCAGGGCTGCTGGGGTGTGTTTAATGATAATGGACACTGGGAAAGACAGTGGGAAGGAGAAAGGGCCTGGTGTGCTATTTGCCAGCTGGGAACAGCAGGCATGGGCATCCCAAAGGCAGCTTTAAATAGCCCAACTTCATCAGTCTTGCTGGAATCAGACTGGAAGGAAATTGGCCCCTGCTGGGACAAGTCACAGCAAGATGGGAGGGGAGTCTGGAAGGGGAATGGGAGGCAGGAGCATGTCAGCAATGTGCCCTTTGTGGCCAAGAGAGCCAATGGCATCCTAGGATGCATTAAGAGGAGCGTGGCCAGCAGAGCCAGAGAGGTTCTTCTCCCCTCTCCTGTGCCCTGGGGAGGCCCTACCTGGAATATTGTGTCCAGTTCTGGGCCCCCCAACTCCAGAAGGATAGGGAACTGCTGGAGAGAGTCCAGCACAGGGCCAGAAAGATCATGAAAGGAGTGGAGCATGTGCCCTAGGAGGACAGGCTGAGAGAGCTGGGTCTCTTCAGCCTGGACAAGAGGAGACTGAGAGGAGACCTCAGCAATGCTTAGAAATATATTAAGGGTGAGTGTCAGGAGGAGAGAGCCAGGCTCTGCTCCATGGCATCCAATGGTAGGACAAGAGGGAATGGGAGCAAGTTGGACCACAGGAGGTTTAGTATTAACATGAGGAAAACCTTCTTTCCAGTGCAGGTGCCAGAGCACTGGCCCAGGCTGCCCAGGAGCCTGTGGAGTCTCCTTGTCTGGAGACGTTCCAGAGCTGCCTGGACACATTGTTGTGTGAGCTGGTCTAGGTGATCCTGCTCTGGCAGGGGGGTTGGACTAGATGATCTTTCTAGGTCCCTTCCAGCCCCTGACATACTGTGATACTGTGATTATGTGGTGCTGCTCACCTGGGGACATGAGAACTGCACAAAGCCACTGCCTGCACCTCCCATGACTAGAGCTGCGGTGACCTTGTGGTGCAGAAACTGAACAGCTGGGAAGTGGGAGACTCTCTTTTGACCCTGAGTCAGGGTGGTTTCCTTTCAGAAGGCACAGGGAAGATGTTAGGAGGAGATCTCATGGAGGTGATCTCACTTCACAAACACCTCAGTGAGTGGCAGTAATGGCTGTGGCTCCAACCCTGTAGAGTCTTCACACCAGCCTGGCAATTTCCTTCTGGGTCTCCAAGAGTCATTTTGAGGGTCACAGCCAAAGAAATACCTGTCAAAAGCAGATCAAATAGGGGTGTGTGTGTACTCTGGCCGTACTTCTCCAGGGTAGGTTTGTTCACCTGCAGTCAGAAGAATGAGACATTTAGGTCCCATTATCACTTATGAGCAAACAGCATATTTCACTCTCACCAGAGCACATCCCTGAAGACAAACAGGGCTGGGCTTGTCAGCACTCAGGACCTGAGGGAAGCCACCTGAGAGTGGGTGCTCCTGTGGCCCAGGCACCCCCTGGCCCTTCCAGGTCCTGCTATGCTCCACCCTTGGGAACCATGTTGCCCTGAGCCCAGCAAACACCCCTTTGGAGGGGTTATCCAAAGGACACTGAGAGCTGGACGGTGTGTAGCATGGAGCCAGGGTGCTGTCACCTTGCCAGAGGCCAGCCAGGGCAACATCACCTGGGACAGGTGCAGGGTGGGTGTAGGCATGAGCCTTCTCCCTCCTGGAGTGCCAAGGTGGGGGAAGAGGCAGTGCTCAGCCCATTCAGCAGTGTCAAGGGTTAGGGCTGGGCTGACCACTGATTCAGGGACAGACACTCTCTATTATCCACTCTATCTCCCCACTCTGGGAAGGGAAAGGGAATAAAAGAGAAAGAGAGACTTGCAGATTGGAAATTAAAACTAAACCCGTTTTAATGTAAATAACAATAAAACGAATTATATACAAACACATACATATATATAAAAGACCAATACTGAACCCAACCCCCTTGACGGCAACTACCTCACTGTCACCACTGATGCTGGATCCTGGAACTGGATTCAGGAACTCTCAGATTGGGATCAAAGGCAGAACAGAGAGAGTCCTCCTCAGAGGCTGGCCATGAAAGAAGAGAAAAGAAGGGAAGAAGAAGGAACTGACCCTCAGCTTTATACCAAGTACGAGCTACATGGGATGGAATCCCTAGTTGGTCACTTTAGGGTCACCTCTCCTGTCTGCTCCTCCCTGCAGGTGCAGCTTTTACTCTGCACCCCCCAATATGGTACACAGGATTTAGCAGTGACCTTGGTCTGCATACCAATCCTTGGGAGTAACTCTAACCATTAGGTCCTATCACTGCTAGGAGCAGGCAGTGTCTGTGAGAACATTCCGTTAGTTTCAGAAAGCAAGTTACTGAGAGGAGTTTTAGCTGAAAAGTAAAATCCCTGAAGAGAATTATGTTTGTTCTAACCCAAACCAAGTCAAGCAGGAGGTGGTAAACACTAAGGTAGTTTTCTAATCAAGGGACCTCTGTGGGAGCCCATGAGAGGAGCAGGTGTGTGCAGTCAGGGCTATGTGAATGCCATGTACTGGGGACACGAGGCAGGTTTGGGAAGAGGTTCTTCAGTGAGCCTTTCACCTGACTGAGAGAAGACCTCAGGAGTGTTTATAAGTATGTTATAAATATGTTAAGGGTGAGTGTCAGGAGGAGGGAGCCAGGCTCTGCTCAATGGCATCCAATGGTAGGACAAGAGGGAATGGGAGCAAGCTGGACCACAGGAGGTTTAGTATTAACATGAGGAAAAACTTCTTTACAGTGAGGGTGCCAGAGCACTGGCCCAGGCTGCCCAGGAGCCTGTGGAGTCTCCTTGTCTGGAGCCATTGCAGAGCTGCCTGGACACATTGCTGTGTGAGCTGGTCTAGGTGATCCTGCTCTGGCAGGGGGGTTGCACTAGATGAGCTTTCTAGGTCCCTTCCAACCCCTAACATTCTGTGATTCTGTGATTCCCTCCCAAGAGGAAGGTGGATGCTCAGGACCCAGTAGTTCAGTAAGGGCTCCAGTGGATGGGGGATGTCTCCTGACCCCACTCATGGCTGCCAGGTGTATGGCTGCTCTGCAGGAAATGACACGTCTGCCCAAGTTCAAGGACACCAGAGCACCACAAACACTGCTGGTTGTGGTTGCCCATGCTCTGCTCACGTGTCTGTAGAGCACTCTCATCAGCTTGGTGCTGATCTCCAACCCCCTGAGGCTAGGCCCATCTCAGGAGCAGGGCTGAGGCTGGTCCTGGATCCTTGCTAGGACAAGGTCCATGGAAGATGGGTGGCTGAGGGCTCCTGCAGCTCGAGCTCCAGGGCTGCTCCAAGGCTCTCTTGGAGTTAACACAGCTCCTCAAGGGACCAGATTCCTTGAGGGCCACAGAGGAGTGGTGGGCCCATGTATGCCTGTAACAGCACATGTCCCCACCTGCCTGAGTGCATTGTCCCCCTCACCCCATTCATGAGATGTCCATTGCTCTCAGAAGTTGCAGTCATAAGACCTGAAAGCTTTGCAAAGTTTGCATTGGTTTGTGGCCTCAGCTATAGCCCAGTTCCCTACTGGGACAAGCTCCAGGCTGGATGGAGACCTGGGGCACTCCCATCCACCCCTTACTTCACAACCCAGGAGACCCTGCCATGCCCCATGACCAGCTGCTGCTGTGTCTGCTTAGTCCCAGCAAGGTCTGTCCTTCACTGCCCTCTGCTCACATGGACGAGGGCTGTTCCTGGCTGGGCTTGCTCCAGGCTGCTGGCAGCAGGTTTGCCAAAGTGCTGAGCCTGGCAGAGACCTGAATTCCTGGAAACAGAGATAAAAACAGCAGCTGAGACAGTCCTGCTGCCTGGGATGAGAGGATGGAGTCACTACAAGCTGAGGGAAACCACAGCTCCCTCTCAGCTGGGAAATCATTCCCTGTCCTTCTGGCATGAGGGGCAATTCAGATGTTATCACATAACCTCTGGAACTCTTTCTGTACTACAGAGGGCTCAGAAGGGATGAGTGGCTTCCTCAGGGCTTTGTACTGGGACTGCTGATGTTTAACATCTCTGTCAGTGGGACTCAGTGCACCCACAGCAAGTTTGCCAATTACACCAAGCTGAGAGGTGTGGTTGATACAATGGAGGGACAGGATCCATCCAGTGGGACCTGGAAAGGCTTGATGAGTGGCCACATGTGAATCTCAACAAGGCCAAGTGCAAGGTCCTGCATCTGTGTGAGGGGAACCTCTGGTATCAATCCAAACTGAGGGTGAAGGGGTGGAGAGAAGCCCTGCAGAGAAGAACTTTGGGATACTGGTGAGTGAAAAGCTGGACATGAGTTGACAATGTGTGCTCTCAGCCCAGAAGGCAACTGTGTCCTGGGCTCATCCCCAGCTGTGTGGGCAGCAGGACAGGGAGGGGATTGTGCCTCTGCTCTGCTCTGGGCAGACCTCAGCTGCAGTGCTGGGTTCAGCTCTGGAGTGCTCAGCACAGCAGAGACATGGAGCTGGGGGAGTGAGGCCAGAGGAGGACACAGAAATGATCTGAGGGCTGGAAGCTCTCTGCTGGGAGGACAGGCTGAGAGAGTTGGGCTTGTTCAGCCTGGAGAAGAGAAGACTCCAGGGAGACCTTCTTGCAGCCTTTCAGTATGTAAAGGGCCTACAGGAAAGCTGGAGAGGGACTTTGTCAGGGAGTGTAGTTATAAGACAAGGGGTGATGGTTTTAAACCAAGAGAGGATAGGTTTAGATTAGATAGAAGGAAGACATTTCTTACTGTGAGGCTGGTGAGACCCTTGAAAGAGTTGAAGTTGTGGATGCTCCATTCCTGGAAGTGTTCAAAACCAAGCTGGATGAGGCTTTGAGCGACTTGGTCTAGTGGAAGTTGTCCCTGCCCATGGCAGTGGGGTTGGAATTAGATGACCTTTAAGGTCCCTTCCAACCCAAACCATTCTTTGATTATGTGGTGCTATGAAAAGTAAACTGAAGAGTTCCTTAGGCTGGGTTTGGGGGCAGGAGCTGGAGGGTTTGCTTGGCTCTGGGTGCACACAGCCACCACACAGTGCCACGTGCCTCTCTGTCCTGCATGAGGACAAGTCATGCAGTCAGATTTCCCAGCCACTGTGCAGTCAGATTCCCAGCCCTGGGAAGGTAGCTGATGCTCTTCCAGCGAAGCCATCTGATTCCAAGGGTTATGTGTTGTGTAGAGGCAGGAATGCTGGAGTGGTGGCACCCTCTATCTCCATGCATCCATGCACCAGCACATGAGCCACTGCAATGGGAAGAGGGACTGGCCCGGAGGCCTGAGCTCTGGCAGCAGGTCTGGGTGCCAGCTGCAGGTAGATGTGACCTGAGACAGAGAGCATCCAGGGACTGCTGCACCCCAAGCTCACGGGGTGGCACTTCCAGTGCACATTGCAGGACCTCTGGAACCACAAATCCCTCTGGCCATAGGGAAAGGTGCTCTGGGAAGGTTGAATGCAAGGAAAACACCCCAGCATGTATTTCCCTTCTGGCATCTCTGTGTTTGACTCAGCTGAGATAAGGCAGCTGAGAACTGAATCTTTCCATCAAAATTGTCCTTGTGGCAGCCCTGGCAGCCTCTTATCAGGGAGCTGATCAGCAGGAAGCAGCTTCACTCTATTGCCCAGAGGGAGCAGGTCTCCACATCCACCAGCCCTCCCCATCTCAGGGCAGGGTGCCAGGGCTCTGTGCCTGGGCTCTAATGCACTGCCTGCACTGCTGAGCCTCCTGGGAGCAATGGGAGACTGTGATGCAACCAGGGACTGGGAGGACCAGAGTCCTCCCCACAGCACTCCTCAAGGTCACCATGTCTGCAGGGACCACCAGCCCAGGAGCTGCTCAAAGCTGGGTCACACATTGGGAAGGGGTGCAAGGTCCCAGCTGGGCCATGATGATGTCCTGACCCTCTTGGCCTCTCCTGTCTCCCCTGGCAAAGCTCAGCAAGTTTTGCTGAGATTCTGTGGCAGGGGATCTCTGATAGGATTTTCATTATCATTGTAATAAAACTTACTGTGAAGGCACCTATCACTCTGTGTGTTTTCAGGGCACTGGAAATGTCACTCTCCCCTCTTAGAGACCTTGTGGAGACTTGGAATGGGAATATTAAGAGTGGTGAGAGCAAAGAGAGGACAGAAGTGTGTGAGTGTGTGTATACCATGGTTTAACCTGATGAGCAGCTCAGCACAACACAGCCAGTGTCTCCTCCCTGCCCCAGTGGGATGGGGGAGAGAGCTGGGGAAAAAAGAGTAAAACTGGTGGTTTGAAATAAAGATAGTTTAGAAGGACAGAAAAGGAAGAGAAAACCAACAACAATTAATACTAATGTTAAAAGAATTAGAATATACAAACCAAGTGATGCACCATGCCATTGCTTACCACCCAACCTGCTCCATGTGGGGTGGGCTGAGAAGCTGAAAAGCCCTGAACTGAGGACAAGCCCTGCTTAGCAACAGCTAAACCAGCAGTGTGACATCAACATTGCTCTCCCATTAAATCCAAACCATGGCACTGAACCAGCTACTGGGAGGAGAGGAGACCAGGAGAGTGTAAAAGCACAAAGAAGCAGAGGGACAAGGGTTAAAGAAGAGCTGTGTGCACGTTGCTGCAGCTCCTCTGTATGATTCATTCAAATGAGGAGGAGGAACTAATGGGCTGAAGGCAGGTGTCAGCAAGACACCAAACTGAGCCATACATCCACCTGTAAGACAAGTAAGAGAACTGATACCCAGGGGTTTTCCCAAGGCTGATGGGGTCTGAGATAAAATAACGGGGAAAAGATTTTCAAGCAGTATCTGCTTCCAAAGGGTCTAAAAGGCAAGTCTGGGCTAAGTTTGCTGTTGCTGGCAGCAGAGGAGCCCAGAGCCACAGCAAGGACTCACAAGCCAGCTCTGAGTGATCCTACCTGGCTCTGGGACTGCCAGCAGGTGAGCTGACCTTACATGCTGTAAATAAAATCACCTTCCCCTTTTCCCATAGCTCCCATGGAGGTGTTTTGCAGTCTCCTGCTCTCCTCTGTTTGGCACAGTTTCTTTTGCTCCTCCTGGACCTGATCCTTCCCCATAGTGCTGAGCTGAGCCTGAGCAAGTGTGGAACTTGAAGAACTCCTGTGATCCCATCAGGGCTCTGCCAGGCTGCTGGACAACCACTTCCTCCTTCCTTCAGCCTCCCCTGGTTTATCCTAATATTGTTTTTTCTGGGAAAGACCTGATTACCCACCAGGATTTCCAAGTTACACATCATGAGCTAGTATCAGCCTGGGGCCAGCTTTTGGAGCTGATCTCCTTTGCAGCTCTCACTGACTAGCATGGCTCCTATCTGGCCCATGTCCAACCATCCTTCTCCTGTGTTTGGTTTTGCAGGAGCCTTTACCACAATGTTTATTAGCAAGAAGCTCTTCACCAAAGCCATTGCTGGTGTGCTGGTCATCTTCTCCATCATTGCCCTTGTTCTCAGCCTGGTGAAGGTTGAAGATGTCACCCTGCCACCCACAGTCAAGGTAATCCCAAAATAAGGTCCCAAAAGGACTGAAGAGAACAGTCACCTTGGGTAGATGCTTAGAGACAACAGCTTATTTTTGGAGCTAGGAGGTGAAGGGAGGTCAGTAGGAGCTGCTTTCCAGTAGCTGGGTGGGTGCTTTATTCTCATCTTGAGATGCAGGCAGAAGAAACACAGCCTGGCCACCTCAAAGTTAGGGTGGGGAAGTCTCCTCTGAAACTAGCCACCATGGTATGCACTTGAGGTATTTCAAGGAGATTACCTTGGGGCAGATGGGTAGGGCAAAGTCCTGCCTGGCTCCCTCTGCCCTCCTAGGGCATCACACCGCAGGGTGATACACGTCTGTTCCTGCCAGCTCCTACCAGCCTGTCCTGACCAGGTCACAGCACAGCACAAGCATCCCAGCTCCTCCCTCTCCCTCCCATGCAGCTTGGCATCCCACCCTGGCTACTGCAAGAGGGTTGGCACGGTCTGAGAGTGAGGTGGAGGGGTTTACGGGGCAGGGGCACACAGTTGGGTGCTCCTGGACTGGGACTGGTGTGGTCCTGCCTCTCCCTGCCCAGGCTGGGTGCAGCCACAGAAGTAGCAGAGAGCTCTGGAGATGGGATTGGTGCTGGCTCCAAGGTGGTGCCAGTGTAGACACAAAAGGTATGTGACCAAGAAAGAAAATAAAAAAGCATGAGGAAACAACCAAGAAAATGTTTATGTGAGCTGGGGTTGCTGCGCAAACCTGAAGAGAGACAATGACAGAGACCCTCAGTTGCCATGAGAAATGCCCACGCTGAAGCCACGGAGTGCCTCCACTCTGCTCTGCCACACTGCACACAGCTGTGCCTTAGAGAGATGGTTTGGGGCATCCTCTGGCCCCACCACCCTGGCAGGGCCATGGTGGGTCTAGGGGCAGGCTGCTCCTCCTCCTGCCAATGTCATGTCTTGGACTTTCCTTCCAGTACGGGATGGTGTTTGATGCCGGCTCATCCCACACCTCTCTGTTTGTCTACGAGTGGGATTCAGACAAGGAGAATGACACCGGTGTGGTCAGCCAGACCTTGTCCTGTGATGTCGAGGGTCAGTATCCTCCAGGCTTTGACTTGGTGCTACTCTGGATGTTCCTGTGGTGGGTAGGATGACCTGGCGCTTCCTTTTTTTGGCCTGCCCATGCTGGGCAGCTCTGTTCCTCATGCTGTCACTGCTGGCATGACGGGGAGCCCTGGCTGCAGGCAGGCTGGTTGCTGACTCCCCACTGGCTTTGCTCATGGTTGGAGGGCCCTCAGCATCATGCAGTGCCCACACACTTGGTGGGACTGAAGCATCTTGGTGGTGTTCTGCATTTTTATTCATCCACCGTGGACTGCCTCCAGCTGCCCAAGCTGCTGTCCTGGCTGGGGAAGGTTTTGCCTACAGAGCTGGGAGACATTGCTGAATTCCTGGAAGATGGGGGGAAGTCATAGGAGAATATAAGTGTGGGTCAGTCAGGTCTCAGGGGACCCTGGAAAAGCAGCCTTTGTTGCTAAGAGGTGATAGACCTCACTGCCCTCTTGCTCCCACATCCCTGTCCTCAGCCTGTCCCAGCCTGATTGTCTTGCAGGACAAGGCATATCAAGCTATGCCAATGATCCCCCAAAAGCTGGTGATTCCCTAAGGGAGTGTCTGGAGAAAGCCCTGAAGGCTGTTCCTGCTGCAAAACAGAGAGATGTCCCAGCTTACCTTGGAGCAACGGCAGGCATGAGGCTGCTGAGGTATCTGTGCGGGGCATGGAGGGGAGGGAGCAGTGACCCAGCTGCCAGGACACAGTGACCTGCATGGGGCCAGGCTGCCATGAGCCCCCAGCTCTTATGTTACTGTGAGCAAGCAACTGGGCAGTGGGGAGAAGGCAGCCTGGTGGGTACACGGGGGGCTGAGCTGTACTGAGCCATTGACCCTGGGACAGAGAGGCTGCTCAGAGTTGTCTTTCGGCATCCTGGGACACACATCCCAGGATGGTGCTGCATGCCCAGTTCCAAGCAGGAAGTATTTTTCAGAGCTCTTTGTTTGCTTTTTAATTCATTATTTCTTAAAGACAAGGGAGTTGAGATGCCACCAGGGGATGTGCCCCCTGCCCAGATGGATGAGTGCTGTTGGGGGAACAGGGCAGAGGCAGGAGGCAATGTGGTGCTGTACGACCTGCCCTTAGCTTCCTCCAGCCTGTATTAGCTCTCTTCAAATGTCAAACTTCATTTCATGGTTCTTGGTTTTTATGGCTGCAGATATCTAATATTATTTCTGTGTCCTGGTACTCAAACTCCTTCCCTAGGAATGAGCTGGGTCATAGCCTGAAGGTTACTCACTCCAGAAAGCAAACACACACCAGCAGCCCCAAGACATCTTCCCCACTCAGAGGTCTGAAGCCAGTCTGGAAGCTTCCCAAAAGACCCACCTGAGCTCAGCAGCCAGCCCTGGCTTGGGCCAGTCAGCTGGGGCTGCTCAAACCTGGGCTTTGCAGCACAATCCCCTTTGGCTTCCAGCTCTGCAAAGACACCTAGGTAGGGAAGGGTGTCCTGGCAAACCTCTGTGTGACAGAGAACTAGCTGCACTGGAGAAAAGAGATTGCTCTTGCTCCTAGATGTGTGACACCAAGCCTAGACCAGCTGGGGTTTGTGATGCATGAGCAGTTCTGACAAGTTAGGGAATATAATGTCACACAAACTGCTTGTTGCAAATACTGGAATATGTGGAACTGGGAGAAAACCCAGACTCTTTCCTCTGTGGTATTGATGTAGGTGGGTATATGTCCTGACCTTTGAGTCCTCCTTAGGGAACAGAACAGCTCAGTGGCAGATCAAATCCTGGCTGAAGTTGCTAAAACCATGCAAGAGTTCCCTGTGGCTTTCCAAGGGGCTCGAATCCTTACAGGAGAGCAGGAGGGGGCTTATGGCTGGATCACCATCAACTACCTGCTGGACTCCTTCACCAAGGTGGGAGAAGGGTGAAACACCCACTTCTTTGCTAGTACAGCTTCTCTGGTTTTTCTGAAGCTTGCCTAGCACAGGAGAGCTCAGGGTTAATGGCTTTTGGAAGGACCCAGAGGAAGCAACTAGTTCTCCTCTGGCTTGTCTACAGCGAAAGAGAAGGGAGAAATCAGGAAAGGGGGTTCTCTGTTGAGAGCTAAGGGCACATCTCTGCACCATGTGGACACAGGGTCTCTTGGGGACAATGAGGTTGGCCATGCAGCTCAGTGGGGACCACTTGCTCCTGCTGGGCTTTGTCTCACTGCCCTGGAAAGGTCCATTTGATGTGGCTTTGAGAGACTCCAGTTTTGGTTCAATGTGCCAGACTGAAGGAAGCCTGAAACAAACCTCTTCCTGGCCACCCTCTGTCCCAGCCCAGAGTGGTGTTGGCACCACAGGTATCTGTGCAGACTGCTAGAGGATCTCTGTCCTTCCCCTTGCACCTCTGCAGCCCACTTTTCAGGAGGAGCCCCCTCCAAGCCAGGTCCTCACCAGCACTTTGGTCTAGGGACTGGAGACACAGAGCCATGTGAGCCCAAAGCACATTGGCACATCTTGACCATCAGACTGTTCAATCACTGTTTTTTCTGGCTCTCAGAGATGGCCAGGCTGGTTGGGCAGGAAAAGCAGTGGGGCCTCACCTATGGAAATAACTGACCTGAACACCCCTTGAATTTAGTAACAAAACCCCATTGGCTTCCCTGGGATGAGAACTGTGCTCAGGGCAAGGAAGCCCAGCCCTGTACTACTCTTCCTCTCCTGTCTCACTTTGGCAGTACTCCCCTAAAGCACACACATGGCTTCGTCCAGAGGCAGCCAACATTTTTGGGGCGCTGGATCTTGGAGGAGCATCCACTCAAATCAGCTTTATGCCTGAAGGTTCCATGGTAAACTGGGATGAAGGCTCCAAACTGAGGCTGTATGGGTATAACTACAACATCTACACACACAGCTACCTCTGCTACGGGCAGAATGAGATGCTGAAGAGATTGGCAAAGGAATTAATTGTGGTGAGAGGGGACCTGGGGGATGATTGGACTCTGGTCTTGTGATACCAACCATGAACTTGTTAAAGCATAAAACAAGAATAGGCAGAGGCATCCAAAGAGGTATCAGCAGGGACTGAGAGCAGGTACAGACTCCTTGGAGCATGGGTAGGCAGATGTGGAGAGGAGCATGGGAAGCCATCAGAAGGAGTAGCTCAGGAGAGATCTTCTGGCTGTACACAGCTGCTTGGCACATGGTGTAGAAAAGGCAGGACCAGGCTCTTCTTGGAGGTGCAAAGTGATATGCAATGGGCACAAGCTGAAATGTGTGAGTTTCCAAGCAGATGCAAGGGCTGAGTTTTTCCCAATAAGAATGGTCAAATATCAGACTAGGACCCAGAAATTCTGTGGAGTCATCATTCTTGGAGATACTCAGAACCTGATGGGACAAGGCTCTGAGCAGCCTGATCTAGTTGGTCGTACTTTAAGGAAAGGGTTGGCGCAGGGACCCTAGAGCTCCCCCTGAAACCTCAACTACACTGTGACTGCACAGACATGAGCAAAGTGAACCAGAGATCTTTCTCAGGCCATTTTTTGGAAGGTCAGAGGATCTTCATGGAGCTGCACCTTGCCAAGAGAAGCAGCCTTGGTGAGCCAGAAGGGTTTGCTCATGGTGCATAGCCAGGAGGTCCCAGGTGGGGCCCCTGGCTGGGACTGGAGCTAGAGACAGAGCTGGAATGGAGAGGGGTTTGCATGCCCCAAATCATGATCCTGCTGGTCAGGGGAGAGACATGCTAGGTGCCTGAAATTGGTTTGCCTCTGTGAGAGAGAGAATGAGACAAAGCAGATCAAGAGTTAGTGTTGAGCTCAGGCTGGGACTGCAGAAGGCCAACAAGACCAGGACTAAACAGCAGGAGAGTCTGGTCTTTCCCTGCTGGGGAGGTGGAAGATACCAGTGCCTGTGGCTTGGCAGAGAGCATAAGAGGGTGTGTTGGAGGCTGCAGCTTGCCACTTTGCTGTTCCCAGGAGTCACCCTCCAGCACACAAGTTGATCACCCTTGCTACCCACGAGGCTACAAGGAAACCATCTCGCTGTCTTCCTTCCGCACCAGCCCCTGCACCAACCTGAGTGACCTAGGCCTGACCCCCAGCAACAGGAAGGTGACCCTGGAGGGCAGGGGCAATGCCAGCGGGTGCCTGGCTGCTGTCAGGAAGCTGTTCAACTTCTCAGCATGCAACCAGAGGCAGGACTGCACCTTCGACGGCATCTCCCAGCCCCCAGTCAGTGGGCAGTTCATTGTAAGGCACATCCCACCCTCCCACCCCTGTGGCAGAACCTTTCCCCCCTGTGCTGCCATGTCCTCCCATGCCCCACGGCACCCTCACCTCCTCACAGCAGAACCAGGGCAAGAAGCTCCCCAGCTACCACCTTCAGGCAAGGCTCTGCCTGTGCTCCATGTGCTGCTGGAGCAGCAGGCACTGCCCCCCTCCCCCCTAACCCATCATCTCTGCTGGGACATGGACTACAATGTCCTGAGACTATACAAGCATGGGACAAACCCAGTGAAGGACAAAACCCATCTCCTGCTTCAGGGGACGTGGGGGCAGCTGCCTAGGGAGATTTCCCTGCTGTACCTCTACAGCATTTCTGCCTCTTGCCTTTCAGGCTTTCTCTGCCTTTTACTATAACTTCAAGTTCCTCAATCTGACCCAGGGGCAGTCGCTGGCCACTGTCAGGGAGACCATCGAGCACTTCTGCACAAGAAGCTGGGAAGATGTATGTCCCCCATGATGGGAGACTGTGGGTTTCAAAGTAAAGGGTTCCTGGGGTGGTAGAAGAGGAGTGGGAGCCAGAACCATTCCACAGCCACCCTTGAAGTCCCTCCTTGCACATGCAGGATTGGGAAAGGGACAGGCAAGGACAGATGAAGGCAGCATAGTCTCCCCTCGAGCACAGGAGGTGGGGATGGAGGTGGGTCTGTAGCACTGGAGGATGGTAAGAGGAGAGCCAGGTGCTGGCACCATTTTGGAGATAAGTCAAATGGGAATGGATAAGGTCAAGAGACGTTCTAGGATGACCATGGGGCAGAGAGCAGGAGCCACTTGCACAAGAAGGCTAAGATGGGAGAATCTGGGGCAGGAAGAGCTCCAACATGTCTCTGTTTCCATGTGGAGTGTAAATCCTCCTCAAAGGAGTTGTCCTGTGTGGACAGGCCCAAGATACCTGCCTGGTCCAGAAGCCTTTTTCTGGATGCTGGTGACTGCAGAGCCATTGCCCCTCACACAGCAGTCATCAGAGCACTGGCCCTGCACAGAAACTGCCTGCAAATAACTTCCCTTCCTCCCCAAACCCCTCCCCACCCCAGCTATCTTTTAGCTACCCTGAAGAGGATCCTGAGCGACTGCCAAAATACTGTGCCAACGCTAACTACATCCTCACGCTCCTCCTGGATGCCTACAAGTTCAACGAGAGCAGCTGGAACAACATCTTCTTCCAGATGAAGGTAGGTAACAAAGGCAGCCTGTGGGCAGGAGCAGAGGCAGCACTGGGCAGGAGAGCCAGAACCAGTTTCCTGTGCTGGGGTGAGAACCACCTTCCAGAGAGCCCTGCCTGCCCCACATCCCACACAGGTGGCTCTGGGGCCAGTTTCTGCACCTGGGTTGGGCCATGCAGGAGGAGCTGTCCCCAGTAGGAAAGCTGTGGCTTTCTGGCAGGGTTAAGCCATGGTTCCCTCTCTGCCTGGGCAGGCAGGGAGTGCTGACATCGGCTGGACGCTGGGCTACATGCTGAACCTCACCAATGTGATCCCGGCCGAGGCTCCGGCACGGCTCAAGGGACATCTCCTTTCCTTCTGGGCTGCAGCCATTGCTTTCATCATCTTCACCCTTGCTGTGGGACTCACTGCCCTGCTCCTGCCCCTCTGGGTGTAGGAGCCTGGCTGTGTTCTGGAGCCCTTCAGCTGCACACTGGGCTGTGGTGGCCTGCACTCCTGCGAGCAGGACTGGCAGCCTGAGGCTCGTTCAACCATGCTGAGCACCTTAACCTCTACAACACTGAAGAGCTGAGGTCTGGCCTCCCATGGGACTGCCCCAGGGGAGATGCAGATAGGTACCACATGAGGTTTCAGAGGAGATCTGCTCCCATGGTGACCTGCTGGGATTAGCCTACACACCACAGGAACCCCAGCCATGCCTCTCTGCCTCCTTACACCACACTGCCTGTTTCATCCCACCAACTGGTATGTGGGGCTGTGGAGAGCCAGCCTGGCTGTGGAAGAACCCTCTTGGTGACAGGATGTTTCATGTGGTGCTGGGTCTGACCATGTTCACCAATTGCCAGGCTGTCCCTGAGTGCTCTGCCAGTGTGAGGGCATGTGGGTACCCCAGCTGACTCTCCTGAGGGATACTGTTTGGTCTTGGAGACAGAAGGCAAACTGAACATCCAAAGTCAGAAGCATGGTCCATGCCTCACCGGAGGGTTCATATCTCATCTCATCTCATCTCATCTCATCTCATCTCACAGAATCATAGAATCATCTGGGTTGGAAGGGACCTCTGGAGGTCATCTAGTCCAAGCCCCTGCAGTGCAGGGACATCCCCAACTAGAGCAGCTTGCCCAGAGCCCTGGCAAGCCTCACCTGCAATGCCTCCAGGGATGGGAACTCAACCACCTCCCTGGGCAACCTGGGCCAGTGTTCCACCACCCTCGTGGGGAGGAACTTCTTTCTAATGTCCAGTTTAAATCTACTCTTCTCCAATTTAAAACCATTGCCCCTTGTCCTTTCCCTCCAGGCCTTTGCAAACAGGCCCTCTGCAGCCTGCTTGGAAGTTCCCTTTAGGTACTGGAAGGTCACTAGTAGGTCCCCCTGAAGCCTTCTCTTCTCCAGGCTGAACAATCCCAGCTCCCTCNCTGGTGCACTCAATGCTGCTGGCCATAGCCTTTATACAAATATTAAACAGTCCAGGCCCCAGCACAGAGCCCTGAGGGACACCACTTGGCACTGATCTCCAGCTGCACTTGGAGCCATTGACCACTCCCCTCTGGATGTGACCAGCCAGCCAGTTCCTTATCCACTCAACAGTCCACCCATCCAATCCATAGCTCTCTAATCTCATCATCATAATCTCATTTCATCTCATCTTTTTCTTCTGGGATCAACATTCCAGAGTGTCTTTCTGGGGACCAGACTGTCCCACCAGCAGGAGGTTTGGACTCTGTGGGTATCAGGCTGAGACTCCAGCAGGCTGCATCCTGCCCTGACCTCCCGCATGTGGCTGAGCTGGGTCCTGCCCACAACTATGCCCTTGACTTTGCCTTTGGTTCTACTCATTTGTTACCTACCCTGTGGATGATTCATCTTGCTATTTGCCACCCAGCAGCAGGGACCTGACCTTTGGTGTCTCTGCAGAAGGCAGGAGGCATCTCACAGCTCTTGTCATCCAAATAAACATTGTAAAAGGCAGTGCAGGGGGAAATGTCTGTTACTTTGCTCCTGAACAGTCACAATTTTATTGTTTCCATCTCCCAGAGTAGGACTGGTGATGACAACAGCAATTCGGGCAAGACTCAACATCACTCAGTGCTAGGGGAGCTGCCCCAGAGACCTCACAGCATCTGCCAGACCTCAGAGAGGAGGCAGCAGGGCAAGAGGACAGGCCTTCTCCTTCTGAGAGTCAGGGTGTCTCACCTCACCCATCCACTGGCTGCCCCTAGGACTCCCCCAGAAATGCAAGGGGGCAGGAGCTGCCCCTAATGTGTCCCAGCAGCATTCTCAAATTGTCCCATGTGCTGGAAAGGGAGGGTGAGATGATACCTGCCTGGCACAGACATGGGTGCAGACAGACCAGAGAAGAACCTCATGCAGGAGATCAGGGGGCTGCTGCCATCCCTCACCTCACCCAGCTTCCCAGTCCAGCCCAAGTTCTGTCTCCTGGGCCAGCTGCCCCCACAGCCCCACTGCCACTGCCCCTCTGGCTGGCCAAGGACAACCTACAATGATCACCTAGTCCAACTGCTTGACCTCTTCAGGGCTGACCAAATGTTAAAGCATGTTGTTGAGGGCATTGTCCAAATGCCTCTTAAACCCTGGCAGGTTTGGGGCATCAACCACCTCTCTGGGGAGCCTGTTCCAGGGTTTGACCACCCTCTCAGTGGCCATGGGCAATGCAGGCTCTTGTCCCACGATGCAGCAGAACACATCCCCATCAGGTACCTGCTGCAGGCTGTAACCAGCTCTGTGATGATCCTGTTGCTGTCAGACATCCTTACTCTCTTCGCTGACCCACCAGTCCCACCACCTCCAGCCACCTCACATCACTGTGGTCCAGTGCTGATCCCCTGCCCCACATGGCCATGGCCATGCCTTCTTTCCTTACAGCATCTCCAACCTGCACCAAGAGGAAAGGAAAACCAGAGAGCACACAGCAACAGGGAGAATGTTTTAAAGCCTGTGCTGATTCCAGCTTGCCAGGCCAAGAGTGCCCACATTACAAGTCCACAGCTCTTGGAGATGTCAGGGTAATTCCCTGCTCTGCTGCTCCTCACACAAGCATGGCAGCAGCACTACGTGGCTTTGGCAGCCTCTGCAGCCAGCACTGCTAGAGTCTCTCATAACCAGAGGAGTCCTTCTGGCAGTACATGACTGTGAGCAGGCAGAAGATGAGGATGAGCATGATGGCCAGTAAAATGGTAGCTGCTATCCAGTTGCTTCTCTGGAGCCCTACGACTCTCTGGGGAGTCTCTGAGGGAATCATGTTGGTGAGATTGAGCATGTAGCCCAGAGCCCAGCCCACATCCACATCAGCCACCTGTGCAGAGAGAACAAAGAGGTATGTGAAGGGCTGCAAAGTACCACACAAGCCAAGAGATCTAGAGAAGAACTGTTGCCCCCCCAGGACCTGCTCTACAGCAACCACATCTGGGCACACTTGGGCTGCAGATACCCTGTCAGTGACACATGCTGGGGGAGAGCATAAACAGCCCAGATGTCCCAGCAGGTGCTGTGAGTGTAACTCAAGAGCTGCCCTTGGTACCCCCTGCTCCCCCACCCAGGCTGGGCAGAGGCCATTCCACGGCATAAAGGGTGGAAGCTGGTGGCTGCTGGGCACCTTCCTACCTGCTGGATGAAATGGATGTTCAGCCACGTTGTGTGGTTGAACCTGTAGCCTTGCAGGAGAAGGGTGAGGCTGTAGGAGCTGGCTGCACAAGCATCCCGGAGGTGGGTCCTGTTCACGGTGGGGAACTCCTTCTGCATCTGCAGAGGTGGAAGAGCAGGAGGTGGGTGCTGCCAGCATGGAGCAGTGCTCAGTACACCTATGCTGCAGGGAGCACCCACAGTGCACATGGCAGCAAAGCCCTGAGAGTGCGTGCACTTGGGGAGCAAGGAGGAGCTGGGAGGCTGCAGGCTGCTCTCCCAACTGTCTCCCTATCTCCCAGCTCCCTCCAGCTGCCCTCTGCACGGCAGAGGATGGGCTGTGCATGAGTCCTCAGGCTGCCCAGAGCCCAGGCCAAACGTGGGCAGGGGCTGACATCTCCTAGGCAGGATTTTACCTCCTCCCAGCTGCTGTTGCAGAATTGCCTGATGGTGCTGTTGACTGAGCTCAGGGACTGCCCTCCCGTCAGTTTCAGCAAGTGAAGGTTGTGATAAAGCCCTGAGAAGGCCTGTGTGTGTTGAAGACAAAGGGTGTAAGGTTAGTGAAGCACCCAGGCCACTGCAACCCCCCTGCCCCTCTTGCCTGGCACTCTACTCTTTACTCTGCTCTAGTGAGACCTCATCT
>VWZO01015790.1:0-13786 GCA_013396975.1 Bucco capensis | reverse complement strand
CAAGAAGGAATAAAATATCTGAGGTTACTGAAAGACATTGGAGCTGTAGGAGGAAGGTAGTGGTTTTTTTTTTTGTCTGTCAAGTAAATCTGTGACAGAAAAATGTAGAAAATACCCTGTTACAGTGCTGCAAATGAAATATAGTAGTAAATCCTAGTGTTTTATTTGAAGCACTAACTTCCCATCCTCTAATAAACATTACCTGATGCCAATAGCTTATATTGTGACAGTTTATTGTTGAATATTTGCAATGCTGGGCTGATGATGTTTTTCTCCAAGTTTCTGTCTTCTTCAACTTTCTTTTTGTTGGGTTTTTTTCAGGTTTTCAAAAATCTTGGTACAGATGTGCTCAAATCTGCTTTTGAGGGTTACAATGCTTGTGTCTTTGCATATGGACAGACTGGATCTGGGAAGTCCTACACCATGATGGGAAATGCGGTATGTTGGAAAAGACCTCTAAGATCATCAAGTCCTGATGACTTGGCTTCACAGAGTCTTGGAATACCAAAAGGACCTCAAGGATCATCTGGTCTAGCTTTTGAAAAGCAGGATCTAGACAGAGTGGCTTGGCTTAGCACTCTGTCCAGCCAAATCTTCAGGTGTACAGTGTTGGGGAATCCACCGATAATCTCCCCTGGACATGATTATCACAGTATCACAGTATGTCAGGGGTTGGAAGGGCCCTAGAAACATCATCGACTCCAACCCCCCTGCCAGAGCAGGAGCACCTAGACCAGCTCACACAGCAGTGTGTCCTTGTGGCCCTGTGCTGGACTCTCTCTAGCAGCTCCCTATCCCTCTGGAGCTGAGGGGCCCAGAACTGGATGCAGTATTCCAGGTGAGGCCTAACCAGGGCAGAGTAGAGGGGAGAATAACCTCTCTGGCTCTGCTGGCCACGCTCCTCTTAATGCATCCTAGGATTCCATTGGCCTCTTGGCCACAAGGGCACATTGCTGCCTCATGGGCATCCTCCTAGCCACCAGCACTCCTAGAGCCTTTTCCCAGGGCTAGTTGCTAGTTGTTCTCATTGTAAACCATTGTCCTCTTGTATACCATCAGAATCTCTCCAGGAGTAACTTGGACACATGAACCCCTTGTCTTTTCCATGTGACTCCTCCTAATAAGGGATTCTCCATTCTCTTTGTAGCCACCTTTTAAATACTACAACACAGTGATAAAGTCATCCCTAAGCTTTCTTTTCTCCAAGCTGAACAAACCCAGTTCTCTCAGCCTTTCCCAGTCCTTTGATCATCTTTCTGGTCCCTGGAGGACCCTCTCCAGGGATCAAAACTGAATACAGTATTCCAGTTGTGGCCTGGTAAGTGCTAAGTAGTAGGATAATGAGTTCTTTCTATGTGCCTGTGATGCCCCTGTTGATGCAAGCTGGCATCCTCTTGGCTTTCTTTGCTGCAGCAGCACACTGTTTACTTATATTGAGCTTGTTGTCCACCAGGATCTCTAGGCCCCTGTTTGCCAGGCAGCCTCTACAGGTTTCATCCTTTAAATCTTGGAAGGAAAAGAAAACCCATCATGTCTTCTCCCAGAAGAATTTAAGAGGGGAATATTGCCACTTGTCCTTCCTTAGATAGATCAATCTTTGGAAAGGTAGTAAGATTGGCCCCTTTTGCACCTCCTTTAGCTTAGCAGAGTAAATGAGCTGTAAATCAATTGTCACAGAACAAGTAGTTTTACATTTAGCTTCAATATGGTGAGCAGAACAGACTTTTGTAACCAGAAAAGCTCTTATGACCTAGATGGGGATTTCCATTTCAGGAATATATAAAAGTGACATTTTTTTTTGGTGAGGCTGCCTCAATATGTGTAATGACTGCAATCATCAAGGCATTTTGCAAATGAATAGGTGCTGAAGTTTGTTTGACACTGTTCAGTAGTAAAGGTCTAATCTTCTTGCCATGATACATAAATACTTTAATCTGGCTTTGTATAAAATATACTTAGCAGCCAAGTTAAAGGCTGGGAAATTGATGGCCTTGTCAGAGAGACTACAGTGCTATAAGAGAACTTCAATTGGAAATAAAGTCTCTTTTTTTCCCCCCTAGTTTTCCTTAATAAGTATGAATCCTATTGTCATTTTGCTTTCAGTATCTGCTGCTCTTGGCTCTGGGACTCTTCTTCTGCAGTACTGTGTTCAAGAAATGTGTGAACCAGTTAGAATATCTTGAGCAGAGATACTGAAGTGATCAGGGATCTCTAATATGGGATCTGTCAGGAAAGTCAGAATTGCATGCACAGAGAAAGGAAGCCTGTGGTAAAGCAAAAGTCTTCCAAGATGTTGAAAGGATGTTGCAGAAGGGAAGGGAATAATTTGTTTCCTAATGCTAAGGTAGATGGGTAAGAAAGAATACATTTAAATAGCAACAAGGAGGATTCTTATTAGCCAGCACAGGAGGAAAACAGGCTTGTAATGAGAAAATTCAGCTCTGGAGTGAACTGCCTGTTTTGGTGTCTCACAACCCTTTCAGTCAAGGAATCTCTCCTGGTGCAACATGAGGCCATCACTTGTTAGTTAGAAGAGACTAGTCCCCAATCACTCCAACCTCCTGCCAGGGAGTGAGAAGGTCTCCCCTGAGCCTCCTCCTCTCCACACTAACCAACCCCAGTTCCCTCAGCTGCTCCTCACAAGATTTGTGTTCTAGATCCTTCCCCAGCTTTGTTGCCCTTCTCTGGACATGCTTCAGCAGCTCAATATCTTTCTTGGAGTGAGAGGAAGACTCCCTTTGCAGTTGCTCACTTATGTCGGGCACTAATAACTTGCCTACAACTTTGTGATAGATCTGTCATGGTTGTTTTTTTTTTCTTTAAGCTTTAATTAAAACCACTCAGGTGTTTCCAAGCATGAGATGAAAGAGATGGCTTCTTCCTCTTCCTGTGTTGAAAAATAAACTAAAATGTGTGTTGAAATTTCTGACACCAAACCCTGAAGCTTTATCTGGAGGTAGAGATTAATGCTTCCTGGGAAAGGCTGCTCCTGTGTTACCAAAGGCAGTCAGGTGGAGGACTAGGTATGACAGCAGGAGAAAATAGATTAGTACTTCAAAGAATGAAGCCAGGCTTGAGAAGGACAGAGAGGCTCTGATTAAGAGGAGGTAGAAGGTGGGAAAGGGCAAAATGGAGGGAGAGAGTATGATTAGAAAAAGACTGGATGATGAATGGGGAATTATATCTGGGCAAAGGAAAGAGGAGGAAAAGAAGAGCTCAGAGATGGCACTTGGGATAGAGACTGCAGAGGGGGACCAGCATGTGAGCAGACTGGAGGGAGCTTGGCTAAAAAGGGTCAGATTTTACGTCAAAGTCCAAGTAGAAGGGAAACCTTTGCCCATGGAGCACTCACCATGCCAGAGTCTGGTGCAGGAGAATCCACTGTCTTTGTATTTCCTTGCTGCCAGGTATCTGTAGAATCCCACCAGGCAATCTCTTGGGTACTTAGAGTGCCCTGGGCTATGCTCACATTGGCTATTTGGTCTAGTTTGTCCTAATTTGCCTCCTGCTTAATTACAAGGCCCCTAACTCCAAGCAAGCACATTTCTTGCCTCAGTGGTGCATAGAATTAGAATTAGTCCATTGCATCAAATCTCTGAGGTGTTCTTGGAGGCAAATTGTAGCTGACAGACTGTTTTGTAAGCTGCTTCTGAGCCCAAAGCTCATCTGTATGTATGTGCCCCCTCCCCTTTTTTCCCTGGGAGATGTATTCCCTCATTTCAGCTCTGAAAGGGCGGGGAGGAGGTGTCAGACTAGATGGGAATGGGGCAGCTGAGACAAGAGCTTCATGCACTCTCCTACTTCTCTCTGCTGTTGGGTTTGACTTCCTGCCTTGCTGCTTCGCTGCCAAGGGATCTCCCTGGAGCAACAAGAAGAGGAGAGCTGCATGCTAAGTCTCTGAGTAGCTCAGCAGTGTTAGCTGCTGCCTCACAGCCTGACACGTGTTTGACATCAGTGCTGGAGCAGCAGCCTCACTGGGAGGAGGCTCAGTCCTCAAGTGTCGGCTTAACGGAGAAGATGACATCCTGCTGCTGTGTTAGCTGAAGTGGCAAGGACCCTGTAATGGATAGATGCAGCCCACAGAGTCTGGAGGGATCTGTGAGAAGGAATATGGGGTGGTTTTTTTTCAGCTCCCTTTATTAAACAGAGCAAGCACTTGATGCCTCAAAGGTCTTTCACTGCAGACTCAAGCCTTCAGAAGTGAAGTATCAAAATGAATTTGGCTGTGTTGTGGGATGCAGTGAATGTAGGTTTAATTTTGTTACTGCATACTGATTTGTCCAGAGGACGTGCTGCATCTTCCAAGACAGAAAGAACAGTGAGCAGGGCATTAGGGATTTGAATGAGAATGGCTCCTGGCTGTATGTGTGTGGCACTTGTCCCATTCTCTGCAGATGTTGCCAAGTCCAGAGTGAAATGAGATAAGAGAAGTTGGAAAAGACAATATGGAGATAAGGTTGTTGATATGTTGCTCTGAGGAGCTGCTTTCTACCTTAAGCAATTTGGATTATTCAGACTAAATGAGGAGCAAAATATATACTAATAGCAAAGAATTGGAGCTGGGATATATGTTCCAATACACACATAAGGACTAAAGTGGGAAGCTGACTGCAGGCAAGAGAGTATTTCTCCCCCTTTTTCTGGATGTTGGGACTCTCAACTAGTGATTTTTTGGGGGGGGGGCTTTATTTTGCAAAACATACTGTGCATGCCTTAGTAGTTTTGAAAATAATCCTTGTTGTCATTGCAGGGTGATGCAGGCTTAATACCTCGAATTTGTGAAGGCTTGTTCAGCAAAATCAGTGAGAAAACCAAGAGGAATGAGGCATCCTTTCGAACGGAAGTCAGGTAGGTCTAAGGTGCTAATGGTTTGCTGCTTATCAGACTAGTTTCACTTACAACTACCCTCTTTCACTTTCTCTCTGAGAAAAGTGTGTGTTCTTTCAAGTAACTTTCCATGCTTGGCCTCAGTCCTACAATTGACTTTTGTTGGCAGTCATAGTCAAAATGCACAATACTTCTGACTGCAATCAATCAGCTGTGCTTTGTTGAAGTGAGAGTGGAAATGTCTTTACTACAGGATGGAATTTGCCTTATTTGTGCTCATTGTTTCAGGCTGGCATTAGGAGTTCTTGACAAGGATANCAAGTTGGACCACAGGAGGTTTAACATTAACACGAGGAGGAACTTCTTTGCAGTGCAGGTGCCAGAGCACTGGCCCAGGCTGCCCAGGAGGCTGTGGAGTCTCCTTGTCTGGAGCCATTGCAGAGCTGCCTGGATGCATTGCTGTGTGAGCTGGTCTAGGTGATCCTGCTGTGGCAGGGGGGTTGCACTAGATGATCTTTCTAGATCCCTTGCAACCCCTAACATTTTGTGATTCTGTGATTGAGTTTTCTCCCTCAGCGGCCCCTTGCCCGCCTGTCTCCCTCCCTTTTTTTGGCTTTTTACCTTGTGGCACAGGTAATGACTACAGAGTCATTCCTCTCTTAAGCCAACTGTGCTCCCCCTTGCTTCTCCAGGCACCTTGCTTTCAAACAGTATTCAGATGACTTCCCTTTTGTTTCTTAATGACTCCTGAATCAGTCAGTTCTTTTCCTGATCTTTTTCTTCCAGTTACCTGGAGATCTACAATGAGCGCGTGCGAGATCTCCTCAGGAGGAAGTCATCCAAAACTAACAACTTACGGATACGAGAGCATCCCAAGGAAGGGCCTTACGTGGAGGGTAAAACCATTTTCACTCTTTTCCCTAGTTGGCTACCTAGATAGGTGGATGGCTACCTAGATAGGTGGATGGCTACCTAGATAGGTGGATGGCTACCTAGATAGGTGATTTTAAAATACCCTATCTAATTGCACAGGCCTTCTTTTGCCTTTTAAAATCTAAATGATGATGGATACAGTGCTTTCCTTATGATANGCTACCTAGATAGGTGGATGGCTACCTAGATAGGTGGATGGCTACCTAGATAGGTGGATGGCTACCTAGATAGGTGGATGGCTACCTAGATAGGTGGATGGCTACCTAGATAGGTGGATGGCTACCTAGATAGGTGGATGGCTACCTAGATAGGTGGATGGCTACCTAGATAGGTGGATGGCTACCTAGATAGGTGGATGGCTACCTAGATAGGTGGATGGCTACCTAGATAGGTGGATGGCTACCTAGATAGGTGGATGGCTACCTAGATAGGTGGATGGCTACCTAGATAGGTGGATGGCTACCTAGATAGGTGGATGGCTACCTAGATAGGTGGATGGCTACCTAGATAGGTGGATGGCTACCTAGATAGGTGGATGGCTACCTAGATAGGTGGATGGCTACCTAGATAGGTGGATGGCTACCTAGATAGGTGGATGGCTACCTAGATAGGTGGATGGCTACCTAGATAGGTGGATGGCTACCTAGATAGGTGGATGGCTACCTAGATAGGTGGATGGCTACCTAGATAGGTGGATGGCTACCTAGATAGGTGGATGGCTACCTAGATAGGTGGATGGCTACCTAGATAGGTGGATGGCTACCTAGATAGGTGATTTTAAAATACCCTATCTAATTGCACAGGCCTTCTTTTGCCTTTTAAAATCTAAATGATGATGGATACAGTGCTTTCCTTATGATAGAAAAGCATTAAAGAATAGGCTCTCATTTTGTATCCCCTCTTGCTTTCCCAATCCCAAGATCATTCTACCTATCCAGTTTTTATCTGTAAATTTATAACACGTTTTAAAATCATATTAAGAGGTGCAATTGGTTTGAAGAATTTGTTGACTCATTTAATGTTTGGCTGGGAAAAAAACCTGTTAGGATCTAATTGTCTTAATCTGTCCTCCACCAGGGAAGGTTCATGTCTCTTGTGGGATTATGCTTCTGTTACTGCTCTAAACGCTTTAAGATTGCATATTTCTTTCTTAATTTACTGTAAATGTATAAATTCTCCTTTGTTCACATGAGGCCTCAATCTTTAAGTGATAAACATGACAGCAAACACTAATTGCAGCAATACTTTGCAGCAGTGAGGGTAATTGGAATCTCTTTGTCAAGGAACTCAAGTGCACCTAGGAGCTGACTCTAACACTCTGCTTTCCTTCAGATTTGTCTAAACATTTAGTGCAAAATTATGCTGATGTGGAGGAGCTGATGGATGCAGGAAATATAAACAGAACCACAGCTGCAACTGGAATGAATGATGTCAGTAGCAGGTCCCATGCCATTTTCACAATCAACTTCACTCAGGTAATAAAACCAAACACCACCTGACTTAATAGATATTTGCATTCAGTCCTTCATAGGATATTAGAAAGATAAGGTGGTCAAATAAGCAAGCATGGGCAGATAATGACTAGTTGTTGGCTTCTAACAGGGGGAAAAAGTGTGGAAAAGACTGTTTTCAGAATTATAAATATATTAGTGATCATAATACTTCATATTTACAATATCATATGATTACTTAAAATGCTTTTTAGGCAGTCCACAAATAACCTGCTAGGTGAAGAGAAGGAAGCCTTAGAGGTGGTTTGCTCTCCTGACAGAACTTTGCATATCTTTCCCCAAAACCACACAGACACAAAATCCTGGGCACCAACTGGGATGAAC
Source organism: Bucco capensis (assembly GCA_013396975.1). Taxonomy (NCBI): domain Eukaryota; kingdom Metazoa; phylum Chordata; class Aves; order Piciformes; family Bucconidae; genus Bucco; species Bucco capensis. The sequence goes on along the minus strand of VWZO01015790.1, from coordinate 6,191 downwards.
TGCTGATTGCAGAGCTTTCAGAAGAGGATGATGCTGTTGTAGTGTAAAAATAGAAGGAAGTTTGTAACAGGGCAATCTGAGTTGATTTACATGAATAAAGATAAAAATGGGGAGGAAGCCTCAGTTAAAAATTGGAGAATAAAATCACAATTGTTACTTACTTGACCTTGGAGGCAGGGGAGAAATTGGTTGTTAAAATGTTTGTGTATGCTGTAACTTGTTGAAAGTAAATATACATGTTGAAAGCTTAATAAAATGAATACAATTCAGGCTACTGAATTCAGTAAAATTTCAGAATTTTGTGGCTTAACATACTTTTTTCCCCCCCTACAGGCTAAATTTGATTCTGAAATGCCTTGTGAAACTGTTAGCAAGATACATTTGGTAGATCTTGCTGGAAGTGAGAGAGCAGATGCCACTGGTGCCACAGGGGTTAGATTAAAGGAAGGAGGGAATATTAACAAATCTCTAGTTACTCTGGGAAATGTAATTTCTGCCTTAGGTAAGTCTCTGGGGTTTGTGCTTTTCTGTTTAGGGGTTTTGTTTCATCATTAAATACCTTTTGGTTTAATTACTTACACTTCCCCAAATAGAAAAGGAATCAAAATGCATAATTGCTGGTATTTTTGTCTCCTTCCACTTCACAGCTGACTTATCTCAGGATGCAACAAATCCTCTTTCCAAGAAGAAACAAGTATTTGTGCCTTACAGAGACTCTGTGTTGACTTGGCTGTTAAAAGATAGCCTAGGAGGAAACTCTAAAACTATAATGATTGCCAGTAAGTGTTTTTAAATTGCTTTTTTTTTTATCCTGAGCAGCTCATACTTAATAAGAGTGGCTGCAAATATTTAGATGCCAGATGTTTTGTTAAAGCAGAACATTGTTTACATATAATGATTTCTTTCTGAGTTTACTAGTATCCTTCTGCCTTTTACCTCCACTCTGCAGAGCATCTCTTGCAGCAGCAGAACCATACAGAGTCTCCTTTTCTATCTGGGGACAGTCTAGTTGTTTAGCAATGGCATGGACAACAGGAGCTTTGCCTCCTGAATTTAAGAGCTTCATTTTCATCTGGAGGTTCTCTCTTTGGGTGCCTGTGTCAGATTCCAGATCGTCTATGTAGCCATTTATTTGCCTAAGTAAGGCTGATCCCGACTCATGTGCCTCATTGTTTGCTCTGTCATCTACCTCATTGCTGTGTTTCTTGGACACATGACAGTGGAATGATAAGCTCATCTAAGCAGTTAAACTTCAAGTAATAGTTCCTGTGTAATCCTGAAGGTTTATTTGCATTCCAGACAGCTCTGTCATTCCAGNCAGAGCTGCCTGGACACATTGCTGTGTGAGCTGGTCTAGGTGATCCTGCTGTGGCAGGGGGGTTGCACTAGATGATCTTTCTAGGGCCCTTCCAACCCCTAACATTCTGTGATTCTGTTGCTCATGGTAAATGCTTACACTTGGACATAGTGTTGTCCTTCTCTCCCCTCCTCCTCAGGCTGTAGATTTAGACCCTCTAGTAGTAAATCAGTAAGTAAATTCAGCTTTGTGCATCTAGTCAATACTGATGTGTAAATCAGTTTTTGCTTTTCCACTGTGCTGGTTTTTGTTGCATTAGTAGCAGAAAGACCCTTTGACATTCAGTGGCTAAGACTATTGTTTTTATGTCACTTACTTTTTGAATGCACACAGCTGTTTAACTTTTTCTCTACATTCAATTATAATCTATCATCCTTAAATTTTCTCTTAATTTGCTTTTTACTGATAGGAAGCTCTGTAAGTGATCCCTGGCTTTAAAAAGCTACCTATAGAATATGTTTGCCATTCCCCAACCCCCCAAAAATACCAATGAAATGAAGCCAGGAGGATGTTCAAGGGAAGGATTTTGGATGTCAGAAATGTAAGATGTGAAGGGAAGAGCAGCTCTGAAACCTCTTGCTCTTTGCTTCTCAAATGAAATGCAGTCATAACTGATGCAGTCCTCCCTTGGGAATGGTGGGAGAGCAGAATCAAGGGAACAAAATGCATTAGATCAGATTCTCTTTCTTCAACTGCTTTGTAACAGTCAGATTCTATGGGTAGCAGTTCCTTTGCTGCCTGATTTTTGGCATGTTTTTGGAATCCCTGCTGCTTTTTTTCCCCCCCTCAGGCTGATCATAGTAGTACCAAACGAAGATTTTAGACCAGACTGTACTTTGTTTTTCTGGCTGTTTAAGTACCACTGTGCTGACATCCTTCTTGATGCTTTCTTTCACTTACATGGTTGCCTTGTGGGTTTGGTTTGTTTGGATATTTGTTTGTTTTTTGACAGAGGGATTGGGAAGGGAATTTTTAGAGAGCTTGTAGTGCTCAGCTGCTTTTTCAGCTACTTCCTTCTGTATTAAGGATGCTTCTGCTAGGCAGAGCCCTGATGGTTGATCTTTTCTCCAGCAGGAACTCCACTGGTAATGTGACTGAGTTGCCTAACAGAGCCTGACAAGCTGTCCATGCCTTTTCTGGAACTAAACACAAAGCAAGCAGGGAGATCATCTCCAACAAGGCTCTTACAAAAATACCTCCAGTCCTGATTTGTCATATTTCTATAATGTATTGTAACACCCTTCCAGAGAAAGAGTAATTGAGTAGTGGAGAGGAGACAGGAGCTAAAGCAGGGAAGTGATAGTGGAAGTATAGTCTGTTGCCAAGTGCATCTCTCCTAATTCAGGGAGTCATTACCACAAAAAGAATATTTATTACTGTTGAGAGAATGAGGAAGGGCAAGAATGTTTTGAGATGTGATGATTTTTTTTCAGCTCTTTTCACTGATTCTCTGGGTCTCTTGTTCAGTTTGATGATTAGGATTTCTGATCCCTCATCATCTCTGCTGTGTTTATGCTCATCTGTTTGGATGTAATAATTATCTTTTTAATTGGGAACATCTTGTCTGTTAGGAGGGTTAATTGAAGGTGGTTAGCATTAGCACTTTCAGTTAAACTCCATTTTTGTCCAAGCTAAGTTGCCTATAAAAATAATCCTGGTTTCTTTTGGTGCATCAGGTAACAGCTCAGCAGAACAGCTAGGTTTGTAGAGCTTGTGTGGTTTTGGTTTTCATCTTGGTGTCTCCTTTTGAATTGGATGCTTCTTAACTTCCCTTCAAAACTTGGACTGAACTTACTGGGTTTTATTTTAACCTGAAAAAAGACTTTTTCCATTCAGTTGCTTACATTGATCCTTAGAAAATACTGTTCCTGTATAAACAAAATGCAAGAGAGTCTGTGAAGGATTCATGTTTATGCTTACCAGAGAAATCAAAATGTTAAGTAAATTGACAGCAGGATTTCTTTACAATGCTTGATTGTTGGACCTGATTATTCTAACACAGTGTTGATTTGAAGCTACAGTGACATGAAAGCAGTGGAACTAGGGGAAGACTTGGAACCAATTGTAGCCACACTCCTTAATGAGATGTTTCTCTGTCTTCATCCACATGATCTGACTTGTAAAATCTAAACTAACTTCACTCAATGAAAGCCATGCTGCTGGATCAACTTGTTTCTGATTTCATCTCCTTTAGCTATTTCACCTGCTGATGTCAATTATGGAGAAACTTTAAGCACCCTTCGCTATGCAAATCGAGCCAAAAACATCATCAACAAGCCAACTATTAATGAGGATCCCAATGTCAAGCTGATCCGTGAGCTGAGAGCTGAAATAGCCAGATTGAAAGCCCTCCTTGCTCAAGGGAATCAGGTGAGCTTTAGTTGGAATTTAGGTCTAATTTTCCTGGAGTTCTACCATCTATTTCTAGAGTGTAACAAGCTTGTTATCTTTCATTACATTGATTTGAGTAAACAAGCTATGAATGAATATTCTTTTCCTGATTGAATCAGTTGCCATATGGCCAGTAGATTACCTCTTTTAATAGAAGAACAACCCCATCTATCAGTACAGACTGGGAACTGATCTGTTGGAAAACAGCNCTGGACACATTGCTGTGTGAGCTGGTCTAGGTGATCCTGCTGTGGCAGGGGGGTTGCACTAGATGATCTTTCTAGGGCCCTTCCAACCCCTAACATACTGTGATACTGTGAGAAGAAGGGGGGGAAAATTGTCTTCCCAAAGCTTTTAGCTTTCTCTTTATACAATCAGAGCTTGATTGCAGTGTGCTGTTGCACAGGTAGTCACCACAGCATATGGAATCAGAGCAGTAACATATTTTTCCTGGGTCTAGCCCGATGGACTGATTCCTTTATCTAGTATCTTAAAAGAAGTAGTAGATAGGGAGTATTTCAGCTATGTAAGTATAGCAGCATGGATGGCTTTGAACAATACATTTTAGTTGTTTCTGGTAGCATGTAACATGCTAAATATGTAAAAGTATTTTCAAGTCCCTGAAAGGAAGTTGGGGGGTGAGATGGGGATAGGTCTCTTCTCCTGGGTTAACAGTGAGAGGACAAGAGGAAATGGCCTCAAGTTGCACCAGGGGAGGTTTAGATTGGATGTCAGGAGGAATTTCTTCCCTGAAGGGGTTGTTAAGTCCTGGCACAGGCTGCCCAGGGAGGTGCTGGTGTCACCATCCCTGGAGGGGTTTAACATATAGATGCTCTCCTTAGGGCCATGGGTTAGTGGCATGGGGGTAATAGGTATGGTTGGACTTGATGATCTTAGAGGTCTCTTCCAACCATAATGCTTCTGTGATTCTGCATGTGTCACACTATACTTCACCTTAGCACAATTCTCTCTTGTTCTATCAGTAGTCACTATAAACCTTTGCTGCCCGAGCTCAGTTAGGCTCCTCTGCTTCCAGGGTGGTGAAACCAAGCTGACAGTCAGGAATCTGTAACTGGTTCAGGCTAATCATTTCTTCTAAGTAATGTCCCTTGGGACTGCTGGATTTCATACTTGCAAATGCAATTGGGAAAGGATCTGAGAGGATACTTTGGGTTTATTTCTAGAACTGTCTAATTTTATTAGAGATGGGCTGTGCAGTGTCAGTGAAGCATAGACTTAGCTAATAAAAGGCTAATACATCTAATGCTATGAAACATTTGCTGAAAAAGGGGATGTGACCTCAGTTGGAAGCAGTAGTAGGTATTGTAGATAACTGAAGCAAAGAGCTTCACAATGAGAAAACTCTTTGTGGGCTTGAATTACTCTATTTTACTTGTCTTTCTCCTGGGAAAATGAATTTACTTTCAAAATACTTTTTGATTTACAGTTTGCAAAGTAGATATAACTTGGACCCCTTTGAAGATCTAATGCTTTTGACCTAATTCCAAGCTGTAAAACAGTAGATCTCTCAAAATAAATCTGCTTCANTTTTTTTCTTTTTTAACTTAATGATTACCTATTTCAGATTGCACTCTTGGATTCTCCAACAGCTTTAAGTATGGAAGAGAAGCTTCAGCAGAATGAAGCAAGGGTGAGTTCTGATTTCATATACCAGTTTTAAAACCACAAGACACAGGAGAGGTGGGATTCTGGATGCAATAGTGCTAGCAGTACTCGGCATCTATTTTTGCTGCACAGCTCCAACATTATCTTGGGGCTTTGAAAAAGAAAACAACCAAACAAAAAAAACCCCAACAAATCAAATATCTCTGTGAAATTATGACTTTGTTATCCTACTAATGTTAAGATAACTCTAGAGCTAAGAGCAAAGTATATTTTTGGTAGTTATATAGTAGTAGTATTTGATGAAAATATTTGTTCCTAGCTTGCCTGACTAAAATCATATGTTTGTAAATAGACTAGAGGAAAAGCCCCTAAATAAGTCATCACTAACCAGTACTCACAATAAGAAAGCATTCAGTGTGTAGAAAATACAAGATTTAGGGGGGAAAATGATCAACTCTTTTATGTTTACAAGTGATCAATAACTTATGCTGCAGGGTAGGTGTGCAGAAGATGTCAGTCTTTCAATCTGCTCTGTACCAGTATGTTCAGTGCCTAATTAGCTGTCTTTTGGGGAAGGATCTAAGATCTGGGTGTACTTCATAGTGTGCCTCACACCAAGTTGTTTTAATGATGCAGCCTAGTGTAGAGGCTGGGAAAAAAATCCCAGAGAGTTGGGATATACTCATAGGGTCCAATGGAATATAGCTGTAACAGTATTCTCTCTTATTTGCCCTCTCTTATTCTTTATTCTACTTTGTGAGTTCTTTTCTATATATTTGCCTGTTCTTTGATGACCAGGATGGTATCTCCATTAGAT
>VWZO01015787.1:7103-18738 GCA_013396975.1 Bucco capensis | reverse complement strand
GATGTCCCTGCCCAGTGCAGGGGGGTTGGACTAGATGACCTCCAGAGGTCCCTTCCAACCCAAACCATTCTATGATTCTATGATGATTCTACGATTCTATGACTTGTGTCCTTTTTGTCACTGTAATTCATACTAGTAACTCGCTCAAAGACTTGGGGTCTGGTTTCATATTCTGCCATTGCAGATTAGGCTGCTGAAGCAGTGATTTGAGATTTAAACCTTTCTAAATGATAGGAGTTTTTCAGAAAACTGTTTCTAAGTTTTATGAAACTGCTGCTAATACACATGCTAATCTTTTCTGGATTATGCTCTGAAACAAATAACTACAAGTTCATGTTCTCAGCTAATAAAAAAAAGCAGGGCTGTGGAGTATAGGGAAATGTAATATAAAAACCTTGCATTTGAAAAGAAAATGTAACATGTTTAAGAACTGCAGAGAAAAGTGGTTAATAATGGTTGTATTTTTCAAGGAGAGAGGAACAGGAGCATTGTCTACATGTTGCCATGACTGAGTTTTTAGTTACTTCTTGGCTTGAATGTGTATCACATGCTATTGAAATGATTAGCCAATTCTAATGAAAGAACTAGACTGCCAATTAGTTTTAAAATAGAAATAGCACTTCGTATCCTGACCTCTCAGGAGAACAAGATAACAGAATGTGTTGCATACTAAAAGCCAATATGCTTTCAACACCTTCTATTTCCTAGATTTTGGCTTTGTGGTGGTTTTTGTTTGTTTGTTTTTGGTTTTTTAAAGCACTGGTGCTCATACTGTGTCTGCGCTGCTAGTCTGTAAGCTGTCAAAATCGTGATTGTGTGAAATAAGTGCTACTGAAAAACCCCTGAGCTGGTCCCAGCAGAGCTGAGTCTGTCCTTGGTGAGTTTAAGGAGTGCATTTCACTGAGCAGGATCCCAGCCTGTGTAGTGGGGTAAAACCTCTTCTGTTCTTAAAGGACACAATGCAGCAGCCATGTGCAGGGTTTTTTACAGCACTGGCTGCCTGGTGTCTTGCTTAGCTCTAAGGCCACAGATGACACCGTCTGAACTCTCCTGTTGCCTTTTGTATCATATCTTCATTACCCTCCTTCCTTTGGACGTTGTCCTGCATTTGGCACCCATATGTCTCCTGTAATCTAGATGATAAATGCTGCAGTCCACCTCCAGTGGGAAGCAAATTGCAAGCAGTGTGGTTGCAATGGTGCAACAAATGTAGGAACATCTGCTTGTAAGCAATTGCAGACCACAAAGGACAGTGGTCCCAGTCTTTTGGCAAAGTGGGGATGGGGTTAGATGGTAACATTTTGCAAAAGAATAAAAAATTCACCACTTGGCCTTTGTAGTACAAGAAAGCCAGCGTTCCCCTCAGATACTCAGTATGTGTTAGGCAGAGGGAGTGAGGAGCAGAAGGAAGGGCAGGCTACCTGGAGCTAAGGGCTGTATGTGCTGCAGTTGGACATCACCTGTGTTATCAGATGAGAAGACAGCAGAAGCGGCAGGTGAAGCATCTCATTACAGTGCCTTGCAAGGTGCAGGCAGGGAAGAGTTTCCTCACAACAGCTGCCCCTCTCTGGGGAATTACATTGAGCCAGCCTGTGGAGCAAAGTGGTAGGGCCTCTCCCAAGGTACCATGGATGAATGGCAAATGCTGCCCTGCACTTTACTGTTGGATATTCTCAGAATGCAGCTCTATGTTGTCTCATTGGTACTTTCACCCCACCCTGCACCTCCTCTTGCTCCACCAGTGCAGACACGCTGCTTGCCTGTGAGCCTGCATGTATCACTTCTGCTTCCTGTCACAGGTCGCTCACCTCGAAGGAGAATTTACCAATGGCTGGCTCCAGAAAAGATGCAACTTCTGTGCAAAAGACAAGCAAAAATTCTGCAGCCACTAAAGTTAAGCTTCAGGGAAAAACTTTTACCTACAGATTGTATCCTATCAGAAACAGATATCAGTCCGTCGNGCACCAGGGGCCACAGGAGACCCCAAGTGATTTTCAGACTGTGCCTGAGAAACAGATATAGTGCAAGGGGAAAACAAACGAAAATTAAAGGGCTTGGATTGCTGTTTCTCTTCCTACCTGCTGTTTGCTACACATGGCCTCCCGCAGTGACATGAAAGACAGCTTCAGAGCAGCTAGAACACATGACCACTGACCTACACAATGGGCAGCAGAGCTATGTGGTCTGCTTGGGGGACCTGAAGTGTTGCAAGCAGACAGGGGAGTGGCAGGAGAGGGACGCAGAAGTAGGGACAGAGGAGAGGCTTACACTGGCCCCACCAACAGGGCACAGCTTACTGTGACACACACAGCTGAGGTCTCCGCTGCAGCAGGGTTCCTGGACTACCAGTGCCACACTTGCAGAAGGGAGCCTTGTAGACTCTCCTTCGCCCATGGAATTGGGCCATACCTGAGAAACAGCTTCCTCCACTGGCACCCCACCCTGCGTGTTCACAGATATTCCTCCACGTGTGTACATGGTCCCTCTCAAAAACACACAGCAGCATGCCCACCCCCAAGCTGTGATCCCGAGTGTATGCAGCAGATGGGGAAGAACTCTCCACAGCCCCGGGGCTTGCCAGTACTGCTGAGTGCGCTGGCAGGTACCCCACACTCCCTGTGTGAGAAGCCCTGGTGGAGCTCCCTGCAGTGTTCTCGAGTGCCTCACACTGGGCATAGGATTTAGGAAGATTAGCCTTCTCACCTTATCATTAAAGCGTGCAGTTGCTTGTGGTGATCTTTAAAAGCCCACTTCTCACCTGTCTGTAATATTATAACCTTATAGCATTTTTCCCACTGAAAAAAAAATGATGTTTTTGACTTTGTAAGCTGTGTTTCAAAATCCTCCTCCATGGTTCTTAATGAAACTGAGACATACAGCATGAAGTCATTATTAGTGGCATACTTGGCTTTCATGCAAGTGGACAGGTTTCTGTATTTTCCTGAAAGACAGTTTGCTGCTCAAAGAATTGCTGCATAGTAATAGAGGATTACAGTTTGCTTACTCCACTGAGACATGGATAAATGATCACCAGATAGCACCGTTGCATTTTTTTTTTTTTTACTTGCAGTATTTTTGTAACAATATACTGAGGGGTAAAAGCACTGAAGGTAGCAGCAGTAATAGAAGAAGATCCCCAGCAAAATAGATCTCCAAACACTTAAAAAAAAAAAAAAGAGATTTGCAGAGAAGGAGGTCTCTACTGCTCTACGAGTATCATTGAATGTTCTATTATGATTGTATGAATAAACATGAAAACTAAGTTTTATCTGAAATAAAAGAGTACAAGTAATAAGTCTTTCAAAGTCTGGAGGGTAATCTAAAGACATCTCAGAGCAGGAGAAGGAAAGGAAGGAGGATAGGTACTAATCGGAAAAAGACTGTTAAATAACATTGGCATTATGAGGTAAAACAGAACAAATTTAGGAGATGTCACGATTCTGGTTGCTTGGGTAACTGTAACTGTAATGGGTAGTGAAAGCACTGTCTTCTTACAATCTCGTGTTACAGAATGAAGCCTCGGCTAGCATACACGGTGGATCCTGCTCGTGAAGATGGCAGTTACTGGATGTTGGACTGTATTGGGTTTGGCTGAGATGGACTTAATGTCCCCATAGCAGTCCTCAGAAGCGCTGTGCCTTGGGTTGAAGATAATACGCGATGTCATGACTGTTGCAGGGCTAGCACAGCACCAAGGGGATGGCGTGGACAAGATCTTGGGAGGGAACGCAACCAAGACAGCTGACCCAAACTGACCAAAGGGCTATTGCATACCATGTGAAGTCAGCTCAGTAATAAAAGGGGGAGGGAGGGGAAAATCTGTGGGAAGAAGATGTCTGTCCCCCGAACAACCATTATGCGGTTCGGAGCCCTGCTTCCCAGGAGAGGGCCGGACATCGCCTGTTATGGGAAGTAGAGACTAAGGCTTAATCTTGCTTTGCTTCATGCGTGTGGCCTTGCCTTTCTTTATTTGCTTATTAAACTGCCTTACTGAAACCCACGGGCTGCTTTCATCTTGTTCTCTTCCCTCTTGTCATGCCATGGAAGGTGTGGGGTGAGGACATGATAGAGAACCTTGGTGAGTACCTGGCACTCAGCCAAGGTTGGCATGCCACATGCACAAATGGCTCCATGCTTTAAAGCAGCAACCTATCTAAATTCTTGAAATGACTGCAGAGCTGTTACCTCTATGTTTCTTGGATTTACATGGAATTGTAACTTTTTGGAGCAGGTTACTGTGGTCAGTTTTCATGCTTTATCCCTACCCACAGATTTCTTTCTGATATCCTAATATATATAGGCTTAGATATGATGTATTTGGCTCTTCTTCAGTTTTCTTATTCTGCAAGCTATAGTTGAATACACTGGTAATCTCATGGGGTTTTATGAAGCAGGGCGTGAATTCATTAGCTTTGAGGTAAGATGTATTTCAGTGTAGGAGAAATGCTTTTCCATAATCATATAACCAGATTTATTTGGCCAAATGCTGTTCTGACTTGACATATGCCATCTGACATCAGATGCGTTAAACGGAGCAAGGAACAGGACAGAATTAACTCCTCACCATCAGGAAGAGATCCAATTAAGGCAAATAAGATCTAGCCTTTCCCTGGTTATTCATAAGCCCAATTAAAGTAGCAGAACAGAAAAGCGATATTGTGGTTTTGGTTTTGTTTGCTTGTTTTTAAAAAAGCATAGGTATTCTTATTTTAGGTAGCATATATTGCATTGATAATAGGGCTAAAGTATGCTACAGGTTTTGGAAGCTGGAGCTGTTCCTCCATTGCAGGTTATTCCATCTGCAATATAAAAAGAAATAGAATTAGACGTATGGTCATAAACGTCCTTCTTAGTCATTACAGGAGTTTTTCAGCACTTTTAAGTTATCCAGTAATCAATGCAGGTCGTACCTATAGTACACGTATCTAGAAGCATCTGCAGTGCAGTGTAATCTTATTTGTAAGGCTTGGAAAGAGTGTTTCAGAGTTAGTAGAAGCCTTCCTCACTTAAATACTAATTACTTAGTTAGGAAATAATTCTTCTGAAGTTTTCCACATCATAGCTAAAGCACTTAATTTGATATTTTACGTACACTACTATGAGTTAAACTGAGATAATACGTCTAGACAGTTCTAACAGTTTCTAAACTGTGTCATTTGAGGAATGCCCACCCCATGGGCTGTTGGTATTTTGTTCGAGTTTGGAATCAAAGGAGACTTCAGATGCTATTTCTGGACAGACAGTACCAAGTTCTCACAGATGGTTGCTCAAACAGTTGAGAGAGGCTAAGAGAGCCCTCTCCTCTCCACCTTTCTGAGAGTCAAAGAAATTCTCAGCCTGCCAAACAAGATTTCACCCAAAGCCCACTGCAGTTCATGGATTTCAGTGTTACCTAGACTGGTCCCACAGTAGAAGAAAAATGGATTCACAGAATCACAGAATCATGTTGAAAAAGACTTGTAAGATCATCAAACTACCATGCCCATTAAACCAAGTCACTAATTGCCACATCTACATGTTTTTTTAACACCACTTCCCTGACCAGCCTGTTCCAATGCTTAACAACTCTTTCTGTGAAGAAATTTTTCCTAACATCCAATCTAAACCTCCTCTGCCGCAACCTGAGGCCATTTCTTCTTGTCCTATCCCTGGTAACCTGGGAGAAGAGACTGACCACCACCTTGCTACCACCTCCTTTCAGACAGTTGTAGAGAGAGATAAGGCCTTGCTTGAGCCTTCTCTTCCCAGATTAAGCAACCCCAGTTCCCTCAGCCACTCCTCATAACACTTGTTTTCTATCACCAGCTTTTTTGCCCTTCTCTGGACATGCTCTAGTGCCTCAATGCCTTTCTTGTAGTAAGGGGCCTAAAAGTGAACACAGCACTTGAGGTGCAAACTCACCAGTGCTGAGTACAGGGAGATGATCTCTGCCGTAGTTCTACGGACACACTATTTCTGATACAAGCCAGGATGCTGTTGTCTTTCTTGGCCACTGGAGCACACTGCTGGCTCATATTCAGGTGGCTGTCAACCAACATTCTCAGGTCCTTTTCTGTCAGTCAGCTTTCTAGCCACTCTTCCCCAAGCCTGTAGTTCTGTGTAGGGTTGTGGTGACAGAAGTATAGGACCTAGCATGTGGCCTTGTTAAACCTGACACAGTTGGCCTCAGGCTATCAATCCAGTCTGTCTGGATCCTTCTATGGAGGTTTCGTACTCTGTGCCTCCTAACGTAGTGTTATCTGCAGACTTACTGGACGTGACCAAAATAAATTGGTACTGAGTACTACCACTATTTCTTTCTTCTAGGCAGTATCTAAACTGAGCTAGAAATGGGATGAACTGTAATTCCTTGAGCGTTCTCCCCAGGAGTGTGTCAGTTTTTCTTAAGTCCTTCTGCTTCATGACCTTTGGGACACCTCATTGGCCACAGCCCCTCTGTACAAAGGGATGTCTCCTTGTCCTTCTCCAGGTATATGTGTATAGTGCAAAGGACTTTCTACTGTCTCCAGCTGCATGGGCATTTGTGCTGCATGTAGTCTCACTAGTTTCTCAGGCACTAGCTCCTCAGCACTTGAGCAGTAGTGCTCAAGTCTTTTTGACAGCCTGTTACCGTGTCAAGTTTGAAGACAAGGTGCCTTCAACCTTGCCAGTGGAGCAAGATTGAGGAAACTTGTTCTGGTTATCTAACTCTGCCACATCAGCAAAGTTTGCTGTAGGCCTGGGAGAGAATTGCAAAAGTATGTTTCAGAGTAAGGAATGAAAAAATTTTGTTTCTGACCTTTCTTTGCAGCCAACTTCTCTTCCTCATTTTTCTTCTCTTCCTCAAGAGCTTTCATTTTTGCATCATACTCATCAGCACGGGTCTTCCACTCATTTCTGTTGTTCAGCAGCCCATCAAGCATAGGCTGAATTTCCTCATGGAAACGAGAAAACTCCTAACCAAAACACACCCATCAGTGCAATGCAGTTGCCCAGAGGTGGCACTTGTCTATCATACTCCAGGACGGACCCTGACTCCTTGCCTCCCAGACTGACATTAATGGCACAAAGAGGGACAATGCTGCAATGCCCTAAAGAGGAGTACCTGTTGTGTCCGCTACCTGTCCCTCTCACCATGAGTGGTGGTGTTGCACTGGGGCTCACTCACCTCGGATTTGATCCCCTGTTGAGAAGGGCTGGGTGTGCAAGGGTGCGCTTTGCTTACCTTATAGACAAATGTGCACACAAAGTCGATGAAACCCACTTGAAGTTTTGGAAGCTCAGCAGCTTTCCTCCGGTCCATCATGGGCTGTGGGAGGATACGAGTTCACCATGACTTATGAGAACAGTTCACTGAAAAACACACATCTATTTTCTCCCCACAACTGCCTTGTTTTGTCAGCCTGGCAGTTCTGCCATGCTGTCAATAAAGGCTTGTCATCACAGCACTCTTCCTTCACTGCAGTAGAGTGAAGTGAACTCATTTCCTTTGCCATTTTAGCAGGTATTTTACACAGCCCTTTCAGTGTCTATGGATGGAGACCGGGCCACAGAGGTTTTCTCTTGTGCCTCTTAACCAGATACCTAAAAGAAGGTTCATGTCATAAAGCACTGTAGTGGTCTTCAGTTGTCTAAAACACAACTGAACATGAAATTCTTTTCTTATAAGACCTTGTTGCTTACTGTATAATTTGTGATGAGTCTGCGGGTACAGAGGGTGTTTGAGAGTCTAGTTAAAGAAAACACAAACCACACAAGTGGACGTTACATCAAGGAATGACTCTTGGTTCTTTCAATGCCAAATTTAGATATTTGCCATTATAGCAGGAAAAAATGTTAATAAACACTGTTTTAACATACTTCCACTTACCATAAAGAATTTCTGGACTCTAGAAAGTTTGTGTTTGTAGTTTTGCTCTCTATTGGAAACACTGCTTTCCTCTAAAATATAGGTATTTAATTTTCCTTTTCTTCTGTGTGGGCTCATCAGAAAATGTCCAGTGGCACAGTCATCTGATTTATAGCTACTGGGCCCCATCTGTATGGAGAGCTGGACAAGAGACTTGTAACAGAGGGTCTTCCCTAGCTGAGTACCAATAGATTTTTGACAGGGACAGTGATTTCAAGAAGACTCACAGCACTCTGAGAGCAATATTGCTTGTATTAGGTCTCTACAGAGACTTGCTGTCTGTACTGAATTGTCTTTGCTCTCATGTGGTACTTACAATAGGTTGTTGCTGAAGTACACTTATTTCTAAGTCTCCTTGCTCCCAGAACTCAGCTGCTACCAGCAGAGCTACCTACATTGCCAAGGAGGGAAAAAGAATAGTTAGCACTGAGTTTGGCTTTATAAAGTGATGTGCTTCAGGTCTCCACCATGAAGCAAATATAACTCCTAGCCCCTCTGACACTTGGTGTACAAATCCATCCCCAGCCTTTTTGCTGGGAAGAGCAGTAGTGACAATGGGTTTGCATCCATGCAGAGACAGCTCAACAACCCCATATAATTGCAGCTCATTAGTCAACTGTTCATCTATTAAGAAATATTTCCCATGCGTCCCCCCTCAAGGATTTGCATCTTGGTCACAGTTGTGTCTTCCTATTACAATTTTCTCAGTTGTTCTTTCTCCATGCTGAAAAGGAAGGTGGGTATTGTTTCTTTTATCCTCCTTTAAATTTTAATGTTTCTTGCTTAGTAATAGCTCAAGTATAGTTCAAGAAGGAACTCCTGAAGGAAATAAAAAAACTGAGCAAAAAGCAGGTGTTGCTGTAAAAAACCCCAGCCCAAATGCTACACGCAAAAACACCCACTGTAACCTAAGAAGCTAAATACTTGAGGTTTTTTCTTTTTTCTTTGTTAATTATGGATTTTCTACATAATTCTCAACTACAATCTTAAAGATTGATATATCTATCAAAACCATAGTTATTCTAAACTCCTTTTGGCAGTTTTAATAATAGACTTTGATTCAGCTTCTAGGCAGTTTAGGAAAAATCTAACAGCATATCAAGCACCTGACCTTACTCTGGACTTCCCAAGGCTTTGTGATTGCTGACAAATCACAGGCAGTCATCATCATGGCCCTAAAAACAGGAAAGAAATTAGTTTCTTCTCTACAGCCTGCACTCTTGCAAGTCCAGGACACTCATGACCCAATACCGTTTCAGGCATCTCCTGATCCTTGCTGGAGTGAAAGATAAAGACAGGTTGCTGTAACAGCCACAGTTCTGACTGGGACACTCATCAAGGATCACTCCCTTGATTAAAATGGATTTTTGCTGGGGAAATGCTTGCTACTGGCACTAGGATGTTTGCTGCTTTAGTCACTGCTTAGCTGAAAGTCTTGATATTTTAGAAACAGCTTTGGCTCCCTCATGGAAGTGTAGCAGTGCAGAATGCAGTCAGGTTGTTGTGCACTTCATTGCCAGTGCAAAGGATCCTGAAAAGTGACTGTTTGGTCATGACAACAGCATTGTGCAACTCAGATTGGTTGCCACTGGGAAAAACAACTAATGGATTGGGTTTCTGTAGATCTACCATTGCAGTCAGTCCCTGCTTGTGGCCTACAGGGTAGTCTCGTAGGTGTGTATGGCCAGAAGGGAACCTGCATCTCATTAGGAGTGTATGACTAGAAGAATACTCCCAAACCAGTAATTTCTCTGGATGAAGAACCACTTCAAGCTTTTTTCCCTGTTTAGAACCTACTCCTCCAGGAGATCGGATTTGAGTGGACAGTAATGTATCATGCACTGATTTTGCACGAAGTGCAGAGCAATGCATATTCTGGAGCTCACCATGTGAAAGCATCACTAACCTTTCCAGCACATTTTACTCACATGACAACCTCTTTCTTTGTTGTCTCCAGAGACAGGTATTCAGTCCAGCCAGTCATGCTATCGTATGTCTTGGACTCATCAACGATCTTTTGAAACATTGTTCTCTTTCTTCAAGGGGAAAAAAAAAAAGAAAAGAAGGAAAAGAAGGAAAAGAAAGGAAGAAAGAAAGAAAGAAAGGAAGAAAGAAAGAAAGGAAGAAAGAAAGGAAGAAAGAAAGAAAGGAAGAAAAAGAAAGAAAGAAAGAGAGAAAGGAAGAAAAAGAAAGATAGAAAGAGAGAAAGGAAGAAAAAGAAAGAAAGAAAAAGCTCCCAAACAAGGAAAGAAATCTGTGAAAAACAGAAGGCTAATCCTGGTATTGATATCCCTTTCAGAAGGGTTTCCGGTAGTTGGTGTCCTGGCCTTTAGGTCCTCAAGTAAGCCCCAACAAAACCAAACACCACTACCTGCTTCTCTTAAGTTGGGGAAACTACTGTAAATGGCATAAGTATAACAGTGAGACATAAGCATGAAAGCATGAGCTACTACAAGAGAGAAAAGCTTCCATCTTTTTTGGCAGCACAAGAAGGCTTTTTCCCTGGATGTTAAGCAAACTGTGGAAACTCAGAACTGGCTACAGTATTTATAAAACTACTTGGCTTTATATATTTATTCTGACCTTGTTAACATTATTTATATTCCTAAATATATGTAGCAAATTCTGGGGAGGGGTTATGCACAACACTCCCATTTTTTTGAGTGGTGCTTAATCTAGAAAAAAGTGCTGTTTCAGTGTTAGCAGAGAAGACATTTTGGCCAGATCCATAAAGTGAAGGGCTTGTGTATGTGTTCTGTTCCTATCATCTTGTCTGAGTCTGATATCAGCTAAGCCTTCACTTGCAGCCCATGGACCAAGGGGGACAAAGACTAGCCTGTTCCTGCCTGGTGATGAATTGGTAGTATCTGCTCCCATATAGCCACTCCACCTCCTGAATAAGAGGACTGGGTTTGCACCCTCCCTAGTGTTCTTTGTTTCTGAATTGGTTATATCTCGCATAATCATTCATCAATGCAAAACATAAAAGCAGTCTCTGCTCTCAGCATTGCATTTTGAAAGAACATTTTCAAAGCTCCTTGCTAATTAGGAAGTTACATGTTGTTGGATTCTTGCTTTATGCCTCAGCAAGTCAGTGCATGCTGCTCCAAGATGTTTGGCATTTTTGGCTTCTGGGTGTGAAATAGATTACAAACTGCATCTTCACCTACAATGGACCACTTGTCATTTGGATTGTGCTACTCTGTCAGAGAAGTTAATGCGGCCCTGTCCAGGCCATTTACCTTTTATGATTATTTTCAATGCTGAAGTGCTAGGTAAAAAATCCCCAACAAACAGTCATCTCTTTCCATTAGGGGATCATGTATCACTGCTTTGTTGGAATTAGAGCGTTAAAAAGTCATGTATATGATCTAAAAATTAGAAGTTTGAGTTTTGATCTTTCCCTATCAGCTTTGATGACAGTATTGAAGGCAGCCTCTCAGTGATAGTCTCTGAAGAGTATTGCCACAGGCGAATCTCTCAAAGCAAAGCATCACATTTTGCCTTTGTAAAGTACCAGCTGCTTTCTGCCCATTACACACAGTGTATGTAACTGACTTACTTGAAGTAGAGTGCCAGGTCTGTTGCTATAATGGCAATTTCCATCAGATGAATCACGTGCTCATGCTGTCTGCGGTTGAGGTTCTGACATATATTCAGTGACTGAAAAGCAAGGGAAAGGGAGCTGCAAAATCCAAGGTTTGTGTTGTTGTGAATTCCTGGCTGTCTCCCTTTTGCAAAGGTGCT
>VWZO01015779.1:13045-29081 GCA_013396975.1 Bucco capensis | reverse complement strand
GGGTCCCTTCCAACTCAGGTTGTTCTGTGGTGCTGTGATTCTCTGAGCAACTGTAGCAAGCTAGGCCTTTAAGAACTTGATATCATGTTTGTAATTTCTAAATTTGCCCTCCTGCCTTTTCAGTCCATTCTCCTCATCCTCAGCTAGTCCACACAACTACAGGGGACCTCAGGAAACACAGAGACAGCTGTCATGAGGATTTGAGGAAAAATGTTGATTGTTGCTTCAGATCTCATAGGGGAATCTGGAGGACCCCAGCTGCCCAGATTTGGGATCTTTTGAGGTGACCTGTGCCTGGATTTTCCTTTGAAGACATTGGAACTGCTGGACAGGACATAGCTGGTGCTTTCCACTGTCTGGAGTGCATGTGCTGGCAAAGCAGCTGGGAAGTGTGCTTGCGGTTCCTGACCAAGAAACGGCTCAAGAGGTCTAGTATTCCCCTAAAGCAATGCACCAAAGAACATGTGTGGGTCACAGATGTTCCCAATCCATTAATCTGTAATGCAAAAGAACCAGTTATCCTGTGCAAATGACACCAAGCTATGGGGTGCTGGTGATAAGTTGGAGGGGCAGGNATGTCCCTGCCCACTGCAGGGGGGTTGGACTAGATGACCTCCAGAGGTCCCTTCCAACCCAAACCATTCTTTGATTCTTTGATTCTGTGATCCTTTACCATCCCTCTGAGAAAAAGCTGCAAATCCAATCCACCAACGATTAAAAATACGGGATTATACCATACCTTAGGTGTTAACAGAATTATTGACTAGAGAAAGACAGTGAGCAAAAAACTGATTTTTCTGTGCTTTGGCAATAGAAGTTTTCTTTGCGTATTATATAGAAGACAAGGTAGATGCAGGAAACTGAAATGCCTCACTTAATTAGCTGTTTTACTAAATTTAGCCCCTAAAAACAGTTAAATACACAGGTTTATTCCCTTCAGAAATCTCTATCCAGGTCAGAACATAGGAAGGCTAACCCAAACCAAAACAAAAAAGAAATCCCCCAAATGATGGCTGAGAAATAATGCATCTGACTATTTTAATGAAACTATGACTAAAGGTTATACAGATGAACCCTCAGGAGTGCCTGGAACTCAATGCCTTAAGTAACTGCTTTTCATTGCAAGGATATTTCTGCAGCTTCACAGAAAATATAGTTAAGTGGCTAACACTTTTGCCTACTTTTTCCACTATCTGTGACCTTATTGTGACCCAGGTCTTTCCTTTGGTATGAGGTAACACATACCTTGGGCATTTCACGTGATGAAATGAATGATTTTCAAAGTCTTGGATGACTCCAAGGCATATATTTTGTATTCATACTCATTCTTGCCTAGAGATTTTTAAATGGCACATAGCCAACCTCTTCTTTCAGCAATCCAGCAGCAATATTTTTCCTACTTTCAGATATAACTTTTCTTCAGAAATTCCCATCATTTTGAGGTAGTAAAAACCCTTCAGTAAGAACTCTTCTGCCAAGATTGCTTGCTTTCATATAGAACCTCCCTCAAATTACAATATATATATTCTTTTGCTTGTATACTGAGAAAAATATTTTGAAGAATGTGTGTACTGATAGTTCCTGATGACAAATACTGTAAAAACACAATTAAGACAGGTAGGATATTATTCCTGTAGTTTCCTATGATATTCATATTATAGCATAGTTTAGAAAATATGCTATGGAATATTGCCTGGTGTTTAATTTCAGCAAAGTGAGATGTTTTTACTAAATAAAATTGGCAAGCAGAAATCTTTGCCTTGAGATGAACTAGATTAGCACCTCTGTTTCCCCAGTTACATCTTATTGCTTCTATTTGTTTTCAGAGAAGTTACCATGACACAAAACTAGAGTAATTTGTTGTCTTACTGCATCTTTTGTAATGAGCACAGTTTCTAGTGTTGTTATTGCCAAACAAAGAGATACTGACACTGCCAATAAAGATTGCTTTGCAAGCTCAGCATAGCTTGACTTACTCTGCTGCCCCAGGCCTCTATTAAGAACACTCCAGTGTTACTCCTGTGTTTACAGCTGGCATATGACTCTTATTATTTGCTTTGTTTTCCTTTAAGAAGGGGTCAAAACACTGTTGTATTTTCTTACTAATTTGCATTCCGTAATGTTGTCTCTCTCTGCAATCAAAAAACACACAAAACCTCAAAAGAATTGGACTGAGATTGAGCTTAAAGGTCAAATGGTCAATTATGTGCCTGCAACAACCCACTGGGCAATTTTCCAGTTAGGTACATCCACTTTCATGGTGTCTGAAATCCAGCAGGGCAAATGTATACCACATAGCTAAAGGATGCTCTGGGAGATAAGCATTTATCGTCTATAAAGGGAAGACATCCAAGAAATGTCATAGAAAAGAGAGTGGACTTTACTGAGATATGAATTTCTCTTTCACTCCCTCCTCCTTTCAGAAAGACAGTATTTCTTTTAAATGCAGAAAAACTTATGAAATATTCTCATTTAGCAAAAAGTCAAACAACCCTAGACCCAACACTGTATTTATGTAAACACAGAAATGACTTGAAAAATAAGTGTTAGGTCACAGGTTTGCAAATTAGGACATTGCATATTATGATTTTGGGTGTCAGTAGGGTAGAAAATTAGAATATTAGCATGACAGTGAAAACCTGTTCCTTATAGTAGAATTTCTAGTGCTTTATTTAATGTGAATTTAGATGAGACAAGTATTCGTGCTTCCAGTGATTTTCTCTTGGGAGACTGCTCTGCGGCCTACTAATTATTACTTTGAGGCAGTCTCTTTGCTCTTCTCTGCCCTTGCCAACTGAATGCTATCTAGTAACACACTTGAGCCAGCTCTGTGTTCTGTGTTCAGGTCTCTTTGTAAGTCCTCAAAAACGCTCTTGATTTTGTGAAGTCTCTTTGTGTTTAGGCTCAAGTAGGAGGTATTTGAAATACTTTTTTTCTTTCCCAAGAATATGCTCTACTCACTACTTTTTCCAAGTCCTTTTGAGTGGCAACTGACCAGCCTGCTCAAGTTTAATTGAGTCATCAGCATGGACAATGCTTACCTGCAGACGATTGTGTTAATGTGTGTGATGACTGCACAAAACCATTGTGTCTTAGGAAGGGGAAGAAATCCTGTTCATTATAATAAGGAGCAGGATGCTTTTTACGCTTTTGTGAGAGTTTTTAATCAAGATATTTATCTTCATATAGCCCGATGAAGTCTCAGGAATCATCACACATATTCAAGACCAGAGGAATTTAATTCAAAAGCAATAACAGTCAAAGTACATTTTCATGGATGCTGCTTTGCTTGCACAACTGTGTGATTTCTGTTTTGTGAGCTTTAAAGTGTTTGTATTTTTGTGCTTGTGGTCTGCATTTCTAGGTTGACAGAAATAACCCGTCTAATGGGTTGATCTTAGATGACTTTTTACAAACACTAGCTGCACCAGTGTCTCCTGGAATAGTGCTGCCACACTAATTCTCTTAATGTTACATGTACATTACATAGGCTTCTTAGACTACAAAGGTTTATATGCTTGGGAAGAATAATCTAATGAGTATATATTATTTTAAACCAATGTGTTCAATACATTTATTATAACAATAATCTATTAATAATTAAATCACATACTCATTTTGTTATGCCATCATTGATGTATCTTCTGTGCTATCTGTGTTCATATTCACTTCTTATTTATCATACCTTTAAATTAAATACAAATTTAATAAAAATCCAGGTACAGCCAAGGAAGCAAGGCAAACAACTTCTTTTAACACCAGGCCAAAAAAAAAGAACAGCAAATATCAGATAATTTGACAAGATTTTAAACCCTCATGCAATTTACGTACCATATTAATGATGATTACAAATTTTACCTGTAATCTTAATGATCATACTCTGAGTATTTCCTTTCATGTTTTCAGAATGTTGACACTTTTTCTCCATATGTGGCTAAGTCTCTGTTGACCTAAGTCAAACAAGCTTCTGAAGTAACACCTGAAGACCAGAGTTCTAACAATAATGACCTGAAAAGGTTTTTTTTGCCATTCTGTTACACCAGATGTGCTGTGCAAACTCAGCCCCAGATTTTTGTTAGCTCTTTCACAACATAGAAAATTACACTGAAGCTGCAGTGAGCTTCCACGTACTTAGATTTGTCAAAGCACAGTAATTACCACCCATGTACTTCAGTCCTTTGACCTGCACTTTGTGGTCAATTAATAAATTGACAATCTGATAGGCTGCTTTACACTGAGATTGAGTGAGAATGACAAGGAGAAGGCCCTACATCAGTGGTTTCCTTTCAAAGTACACTTAAATACCATCAAATCCACAATCAATGGCAGTGCACACACACGTTTAACAAAGCTTTTAACCNAAAGGCGCTGATGAGGAGTGTGGGTGGAGCCCTCCCTGGATCTTTGTTCACGAAGCCTAGCCACACGTACATATACATAACCTTTTAACCATTAGGCCATCTGCCTTTCAAGAAATATTGCTTTTGGTTCAAATAGCAAAGCAATATATCCTACACGCTCTTTCAACTGGAATCTGCTGGGTGACTGAAGCCCTGGGAATCTCTTCAGCTACCCTATCCCCTCTCATGTAAAAAAAATAAAAAAAATGTAGTGACTACTTTGCAAGAGCCATCCCATGAAAAAAATCCAGTCAAGGCTCAATAAATAGTGATGGGTAGGAAGACCACACTTGGTTTAGTCTTAGCCTCCTGAGCCTCCCCAGCAGAGATAATGCAGATACACATGCAACATGAGGTAAGATGTGAGACTCTTTTCCTTGAAGAAGCGATAGAACAGAGATAACTGGTTTTTTTGAATGTAGAACCTTAGACTCCAAGCAAGGTCACATGAGCAGCAATGCCAAAGCAGAGACATCTCTCCCAGGTTTGGTGGAAGTCCTGTAGTTGCAGCAGGATCTAGGCTGGCTCAGCAACTGGAGATGCCGATAGTTAAAAAGGGAGTAGATCTAACTGTGAGTAACCTGTATCTGCATTAAAGGGCAAAACCAGGACATAAATTGAGTTTGGCCATGTGTGAACCATGACTATAGAAAGTTATTCTTAGCTACAAAATACTTGGGGAATCCGTGACTGACATGACTGCACAAAATTCTGATGAGGCACAGTGTGCATCGTGTATCAGAAAGAAGAATGCTGCACACAAGGTGTCTCACCCTGACTGTAGGAGTTATAAGAAAATGCTGCACCAAAAGATTTGTGGGAATTTAAACAGTGGTGAGCACAGTACAGGAGAAGATAAGATTACTGTGGTAGGTAAATTAACCAAACAGGAGTGGAAAAGGGACATGAAATTGTTGGAGAGTGTTCAGAGGAGGGCCATGAAGATGGTTAAGGGCTTGGAAGGGAAGTTATATAAGGAAAGCCTGAAATTATTTGGCCTGTTTAGTCTGGAGAAGACTGAGGGGGGAACCTCATTGCAGTTTATAACCTCCTTATCAGAGAGGGAGGAGTGGGGGCTGAACTCTTCTCTTTACTGAACAGTGACAGGACACGGGGGAATGGCATGATGCTGTTCCGAGGGAGGTTCTAGTTGGATATTAGGAAGAAGTTTTTTTACCCAGAGAGTGGTGTAGCATTGGAACAGGCTCCCCAGGGAGATAGTCATGGCTCCAAATCTTGTGGAGTTTAAGAGGCANCAACTAGCTCATCTCTTGGTTCTACATTTTGCTTACAGTATCAGCAGCTTGATGTTTACCTTGGGGCTTGTCCTGTGTCTAAATGGGAGTTGGACTTGATGATCCTTGTAGGTCCCTTCCAACTTGGGTTGTTCTGCGATTCTGTGGAATACAGTGATATGAGCTTTAGGGCTAGATGCTGGACATGGCTTTCAGAACTGGCTTCATTTCCTGAGGGTATATAATGTCTTCAAGCCATTGATCAGGAGAGGGTGAAAAATCTGAGTAGCTGGGATTCAGCAGGAAATATTCCATCAACTACTTCAAAAGCTTCACAGCTCACAACTGAAGATTTCAAAGGCAAAAACTGGGCTGAAGTAAAGTGGTGTGTGCTTCTTGGGAAACAGACGTTGTTGAACAACTAGTAGTTCCACTACATGTAGACTTGCTGAGGAAACAATCACCTGCTTGAATCAAGACGAAAACTGTTAGTGACTGTTAGTCAACAAAATTAACCTTGTAGATACAAAAACTGTACTGGAATATGATACACTTGAAATTGCAGGAGCTTTTTCTAGCTGTTTTTCTGGAGAACATTCTTCTAAGCCTTTTATACTTCATTGACAGTGATGCCTCAGAGTTTTTGATTTTGATCTTTTTAATTTTGTAGATTTTTGAAGTTATTGTAGGTTTAATATTAGTACTGTAGATTTAGGATTCCTATGTAGAAACTTCAGTAGCTTAATGTTTGCACCTTGTAATCTCTTCCCCTGCTAGCTGCTTAGTCTTCTTTTCAAGATAGGACTGTAGGAAAACACCATGGGCTGGCAGCAGGAGACATAGACATTGCAGAGGGATCTTCACATAGAGAACTTTGGAAGGCCTCCAAGGGACCGTACATGTCGTGAGACAGAAGAGGATGAAGTAAAGAGGGTCTTTAGACCCCAGACTCAATTCCTGAAGGGGTGCGTCATAAGGCAGATTGGGGCAGGACTGAGACAAATGGCAAAATGGGATTGGATGGACATTGTTATAAAAATAATGGGGCTGGAATCAGAGGGAGCATGCATATTTGTATTCCAGGGGCTAAAGGATAATTAAAGCAGCTTATTCCTTATCTCCTAAATTTGCCTGGAGTTTTTAGCTCTTCTCTCCTTAAGGCAACAACAGAAATAAAAGATGACCAAAGCCTGTAATCAAGAAATGTCTTATTGCAGGACCGCATGATCAAGAAGTCAAGGTAGTTTTGTCTGTAGTACTTGTAGTCTCTAAACTCTTACATGAAAATCAACAGATTTCCTTAATGGATCATTCAAAGGCATAAATCTCTCCAGTAGTAGTATCCACTTAAATATATGTATCTGGAATAAAAACTTCCACATCTAGATAGTCACCTTGAAGTCAGCAGAGAAACAGGCACTTTCAGGACATGACCCATCTGACCTGTTCAGACATTACTATAGGATGAACTATGCCAGGTATTGTACATTTCTTCCTATTAAATACAATAGGAACATAAGAATTATGCTGTGATCATGTAATCAGATGAATCCTGACAGTAAAAACTGCCTCTGTTGCTGAGGAAAATGTATCTCCTTCAGAAGATGATCGTTCTGCAGGAAAGATCTTCAAAACCAGATCAAAACGGGCACAGGCAAGAAAGACTGTGTTTGTTTGATATCAACAGGTTTAGAATTTCTGGCTTTCTTTCAATTTCTTTTCTAGACGTGGAACCAAATTTGTAATAAAATCAGAGAATTCTTACTCCAGAAGAAAGGCAAAGAGTACCCAGAGGTCATCGTGGCTAGGCTTCGCGAACGAAGATCCAGGGAGGGCTCCACCCACACTCCTCATCAGNGCACCAGGGGCCACAGGAGACCCCAAGTGATTTCCAGACTGTGCTTACCCAGAGGTACTTGTGAGGAATAAGTTAAAACTGTGTAATGCAGACTTCACCTCTTAGATATGGAGAGCAATGCACCCATAGTAGGTGTTCACTTTTTCCTAACAAAGGTGAGATCATCTCCTCTTATTTCTTCTGCTTGTTTATTAATCTGGGATGGGCTTAAATCCCTGATATAGCTAAAGAGATAAAAGATCTGGCAAACACCTGAGAGGTGCTGATGACCTACCACTTGTGTTGGCAGTTACTCCACCCATATATTCATATTTACCTAAAATGTTATAGACAAGGCCTACTTTATGTTAGTGGGGTGTGGTATCTGACAGGAAGAAAGAGCTGTTAAGAAGTAGTTATAGGAACAGATGCCAAAGAGCATTGCCTGTGTAAAGGACAAGCAAAAGCATCAATGTCTGAAGAAAGAAGGTGCTCTTCAGGTAGGATGAGCAATGAAACTTCAAATGATGAAGGAAAAACAGAGTCACAGAATCATTAACGTTGGAAGAGACCTCCAAGATCATCAAGTCCAACCATCTACCTTTCACTAACATGCCACTAAACCATGTCTGTAAGTAGAACAGCTATATATTTCTTAATCACCTCCAGGGATGGGCACTCCACCACCTCCCTGGGCAGCCTTTTCCAATACCTAACAACCCTTTCAGTGAAGGAATTCCTCCTGATATCAAAACTAAACCTCCCCTAGTACAACTTGAGGCCATTTCTTCTTGTCCTTTCACTGTTAACCCAGGAGAAGAGACCTACCCCCACATCACTACAACTCCCTTTCAGGTAGTTGTGGAGACAGATAAGGTCTCCCCTGAGCTTCCTCTTCTCCAGACTAAACAAGCCCAGTTCCCTCAACCTTTCTTCATAAGACTTTTATTCTCTAATCCCATCTCTAGCCTTGCTGTCCTACTCTGGACATACTCTAGTGTCTCTATGTCTGTCTTGTCATAAGAAGCCCCAAACTGAACACAGTACTCTAGGTGTAGCCTCAACAGTGCTGAGTACAGGAGGATGATCACTTCTCTGGTCTTACTGGTCACACTGTTTTTGATACAGGCCAAGATGCTCTTAGACTTCTTGGCCACCTGGGCACACTGCTGGCTCATATTCAGTCAACTACTGACCAGCACCACGAGGTCCTTCTCTGCCAGGCAGCAATCCAACTACTCTGCCTCAAGCCTATAGTGTTGCATGGCATTGTTGTAAACGTGTAAATGGTTTATTTTAGCACATTCACTAGAAGGTCCTGAATTTCCTCTGCTNGCGTGGCCTTGCCTTTCTTTGTTTTGCTTATTAAACTGCCTTTACTAAAACCCACAGGCTGTTTCCATCCGTTCTCTCCCTCTTGTTATGCCGTGGGAGGTGTGGGGCAAGAACGTGATAGAGAACCTTGGTGGGTACCTGGCACTCGGCCTAGGTTAACCCACCACAACTTGCCACCGGTAGAAAGGTTACTAAAATCTGCCAGCTTCATTTGGAATGAGTGAAACATCCTAAGATGTAGGGATCCAGCCAAAGAGATGGTGCAGCTGAATTACTAAGGGGAAAGCAGTGCTTGGAAGGACAATTTGGGCTGACTTGCTGCAGGTTCTTAGACGTCTGATGATTTAAATCTGCTAGTGGGCAAAGAAAACTAAGTCATTATAGTCTAACCCAAGGACCAATGATCTCAGGGAGATATTGATGATGGACAGATGGACGTTTGGATCACGCCCTTAAAAAACAGAACACAGTCATCTGGGATGCAGATTTTGATTCTAGATTTTGAATGTGTTAGCACAGACTACAAAAGAAGAAAGCAAACCCTGGTCTTCAGTTTGCATTGACAGAGGTGAGTAAGCAGGAAAACCATCTTTCCTTCCATGTCTTCTTCTTTGCTCCATAATTCTTGGATGAAACATTCAAACAAAATTTTAGGCATCAACATGCAATTTAAAAAACAACAACAAAAAAGTAATATGGGAAGAAAACACAATCAGGCACTTTGGGCATGAATAGATTATATTAATGAGAATTTCCACACCATTAAAAAAAAGATAATCTCTACAAAAACCTTGAGAAAATTCCGCTGAAAGTAGGTATGTATTTTTGCTACAGTTCAGGCTAACAGATGGAACATAAGACCAAGGGAAAAAAGTACAACTCAGATAGCATTTAATTGGTGAGGACTAAGCTCTGCAGCATAGATAAGTGTCGATTAAGACACTAGGGATCTTTCACTAACTTGAACTTCAGCACCTAGTCTGTAAGGAGAATTCATCCCAACTGAGTATTGTTAAGTCAACAGACACTGCTTTCTATGTTGAATTGTGCATAATGTGCTTCATGCAATAAGCCTAGCTGCATGGGGGATTCAGCTGGACACTGCCTTGGCTAGAGATTTAGAGAAGCCACCAAAAATACTGAAATTAGATTATGCTCACACTTTCAAAACCCAGATGTTCCCAAATTGTGAACTTCTATGATATTCTTTATGAACAGAAGTGTAAGTATCAGGTCTTTCTTTAATCCACATGTTGCCAAACCACAAGGCAACATTGCTTGTATCAGCTCCAGAAAACTGACATCTAATGGTGTCTCTGTCTTAGCTGGACATAACCCTGTCATGTGAATCTTATGAAAAGGTTTAAGAAATGATGATGATGGTACAGCTTAAAATGTCTCCTGCTCTGTGTGGTTGCTGTGGGAAACCAAGTGAAAGTACCATAGAAAGCTGCAGAGCATTATGTAAGAGAATCCCTCATGCCCTGTGAATAAATCTGGGTGTTGCTGGGAGGAAAAGGCTCCAGAAGAGATGGGGGAAAGATCACAGTATCTTGGTGGTCAGCAAAGGTTGTGGGAGCCACAGAAAATAACTCTCAAGGGACTGTTTGTTTCTAGGGAGAGGGGGGGATGGGGGATGGGGTCAGTGGAGAGAAAGAGAGAGAGTGGGGTGGGAAAAGTGTTAATTAAGGGGATCTGCACAGCTTCCATTAGAGATTAAATCCTCAAATTAAATGTGAACAGGAAAACCTCCAGATGATAGTAGAATGGCTTAGCAGCAAACTTGTCAGCATTTTTTCAAATCAGGCCAGAGAGTGGCAAGGAATTTTCTCAGCATCAAGACATTACTCCATTAACAGAGTGCAGGGTACAAGGCTGACAATTCTGACAGTAGAGTTCTTGCTCTATAAAGAAGTTAGGAGGTCTTTTATAACTTCTTCTATTTTCCTCTTGCTCAGTCTCAAACATAGTTAATATCATGTAATGAGTTCTATTGTACAGAAGCTGTCCAAACACCTGTAGATCATCAGCAGACACAGGTAAACAACAAGGAAACAGAAACTGCTAGCAAGTAATATATTTACATAGTATCATTTCCAGTACCAATATTTTTAACTTAAAAGAAAAAAAAGAACAATATTCCCTTATTCATGATTTTCACACAGAAAGAGATTAGATTTACCAAACCATTCATAGAGTATTATCCACAAGAAAGTGGAAGAATTACCTCCACTTACAGCCACAGCACTGACCAGCAGGATCTCTCAGTCTTAAATTGATGAGCTGGAAACAACTGATTTCTGACCTTCTAGGTCTCTACTAATTTGACTGCATATCTCTGCTCATGGCACTGTGAGAAGAGGCATGCTTATACATCATCACTAGTTTTCAAACAGAATTACTGTGTCCTGCCTGTGCCATCAGCACACTTTCTCTTGGAGAATTGGGTCATATAATGAGATTTGACCTCAGTTTGAATAAGACTCTAGCATGGCCATGACAAGCATATCCGTATCATAAATGCACAGTTTCTATCTTGAGCAATAAGCTACAGAGCTTTCTTTCTCCAGGTTTGTGTATTTCGTATGGCCTAGAAGGACAAGGAGTCAAAAGCCATGTTTACCTCTCACTTAAAATTATCTTAACCCCGTAATCACGAGCAACACAAATGCATGTTATGCAGTTCACGTAAAAAGGTAACAACATGTGATGAAGAATGGCAGTAACTCAGTAACTTGTGATGCCAACTGAAGGTGGCTTGCAATATTCCAGTGGCTGTTTTCAGATGATTGTCCTTTTAATTAGTGTACTGAAGACTGGAGACCTGGATTTAGGTAGTCTGTCACTCTCTTCCCTCCCTCCCTTTTTTTACTG
The DNA here is from genome assembly GCA_013396975.1 of Bucco capensis. Lineage (NCBI taxonomy): Eukaryota > Metazoa > Chordata > Aves > Piciformes > Bucconidae > Bucco > Bucco capensis. The sequence goes on along the minus strand of VWZO01015779.1, from coordinate 17,400 downwards.
ATTACTGTAAAGGATGATTCAGAATATCATCAGCTCATAACAATAAAAAAAATCCTTACTGATGAGATAGCTTTTGAACTTGGAGAAAATTGTCAGCTGGTTGCCAGGTCTTGTTTTGCATGGGCACTTTCCACCTGTTGAACCCTTGTAATTAGAAAAACCAGCATATATTCCACAATAAAACATGTGCGCAAACAGGCATTCAGATAGTCAGCTGGATTATCTGAGGGAGAAACAATTGCTGTGAACTGAGCAAGACCATGCAACTGACACAAACTTAACTCGAACAAATACCATTTGACAAAACCAGCAAAAGAGAATATTAGAGCTGATCAGGTGCTTTGCTATTCCTGTTGCTGATGTCTTACTGGTAAAGACAGTAAGAAGGTGTTCAAAAGATGGTAAATGGATCATTGCAGAATCAATAAGCTGCCTTGTTTGGCTGGCTGTAGAGAGACTCAGAAGAGTGGGGGATAAAAAAGACTGAAGTAGGGGTAGAAGCTTGCAGTAACATACATAAAAGGCAATCAAGTATGAGGTGGAGGAAGTAACTCTTTTCAAGTCTTTGTTCCAGTTATACCACCGTCAGGGTGATGTTTGCTCTCATAGTATGACCAGAAAGCTACTTGTGGAGTCCTGTCACCCACAAAAAAAGTGTTGCCTTGGATTTCATATGAAAAGTGACATCCATGCTCCTTACAATTACTACTTTTACTGCCCTATCAAAAAATACTTTTTTTTTTAATAAATGAAGAGACTCTTTCGCTCCACCCTATGATGTGACTGCTTATTGATGAAAAAAAAGTAGTGCTGCTCTCGCAGCAAAAAAACGTTGTGAAGGGCTGCAAAGAACACCACAATACCTCTAACCATCAGGCAGATGTAGACGGTGGGCTGAGAGGCTGAGTTCAGTGCCTTGCCAGCCACAGCTTTGAAACCTTGCAGGCACACGAAAAGTGAAACTCTGTGGTGTGAATAATGTCCTAGAAGAGTACTTGCCCTTTTAGAGAAGTCCCTAGTTGACTCGCGGGCAATCTCAAATCAGACCCAGCCATTAGACCCTCAAACCCTTATTTAATTCCTTGTTCTTTAGAAGTATGGTAGTTACAGTTAACTTTTCCTTCCTCTTTCTTCCTCCGTCCCTTTTTCCCAAAATCAAGTGATGTGCTATTTTTTTTGAGCACAAGGTGGCAGGATTCAGCTTCACTTTAAGGCCAGTAGGCTTAACAGTGCTTGAAACGGGTAAGGTAAAAAGCCTTCCGATATCTAGGAGTGCAGAAATCAGCCATTATCAAGTAGACAGAACACTGGAAACAACAAAAGTCAGGCTAGGACACTCAGAGACAGCCTCCTGTTCAGAGAAAATTCAGAAAAGGGCAGTGTGTAAGATGTTTTTTGTTTTTGCAGGAAAAGATGTGGGAGCTTAGGGAAGAGAAGGAAGTACATGTCCGAATAGTCGTTAGCCTAGTAGATGCTAAAGATTTGAGTTCATATGCCTGCTCTGGGTCATGGTGCAGCCATGTGGCATTGACCACAGTTTTAGCCTGAATGCAACAAAATCTTCATGTGGAAAGTTCTGTGGGAATTGGAATATTTCTCTGGAAAACAAAAGCTTTCTGATAAAATCAGGAGTTCCCATTAGTGGTGCAAACTCTCCCTCTTTTAACAGCTAAAAATTCCCAAACTGAAATCAAGATATAAGCAGTTTATTTCTACAGTTTTGATAAGACTGGTCATTGTCTATGCACTCCTTTGGACAGGATAGGGCAACCTCGTACACACAAAAATTACATGGCACTTACCTTTTTCCCAGTATCTGTGGCATAATTTCTTATTCCTCCACCTAAATAACAGTACTTTAACAGGTATTCTTTGAGTTTTCAGCTCCCTCCTCTTTACAGAAATCCACATTTGCACCTTTTCAGATATTTACAATGATTTCTATGCTATGAAACAAACCTACTTTATGTACAGTGTATATGTTAAAGTTTCATAGTGATCAAACTCAATTTCAGGACAGTAATCTCAAGAAAACATTTTCAGTATTTCATGATATTCAGGTTTTGCTTCTAATATATTCAGATGAACAGGCTTTCATACCTTTATTTATGGTAATTTAAAAGATGGGCAAACAAATGTGTATTGCAGGGTGACAGAATCTTTGGGAGGTTGTTAACTTTTTCTCACCTACTTAAGGCAAATCTGACTCCACCTCCTCTGGAGAGGCTCTCTGAGAAGGCTCTGTTGCTTAAGATTTCAGTGTTCTCTGGTCTATTTTTCATGCTTAACTGTTCTTTCCCTACGAAAGTTTTTTGTAATGTCATACATGAATCTTCCTTGCTGTAAATCAAATGCATTACTTCTTGTCTTACGACATAGACAAGGGAAAAAATTACTACCTGCCCCTTTGCACAACCTTTTACACATTTCAGGAGGGCTATTGCACTTCCTTTCAGTCTTTTAAGCACTGAAGAAAGACAGTTCTTTCAATTTTGACTCAGAGTTCATATTTTCTAGACCTCTGATCATGCTTCTATAGCTTTGTCACGTTTTCAAGTTTGCTCTCACAGCATCACCAGAAACCTATTAATCTCTGATGGTTTAGTTGTGGTTTTTCTTTAAGTAATTGTTCATAGGAAGTATTTGTGCAGTTCGTTCCTACTTTCTTAAATCTGTGAAGAAAATGGCATTACCTTTCTAAATAATGTTTGTGTAGAAACGAAGTCACATCTTATTATAGCAACTGTCTGTACAGCTGTCCTTCTGCAAATCTAGAATTAAAACACTTAAAGCATCTATCAGTGCATACAGAAAGAGCTGCTGGTTCCCCAGAAGACCAGCAAAGAAATGTTTGGAGACGCATTCCCTAGCTTTTATTCTGGCAACTTTGGTGGCCCTAACACACTACACTTTCTGTTTTTTATCCTCCCACATTCTGATTCAAATCTGTTTTGATAAAACACTAATTTTAGGGCAAAAAATATTTTTAAAAGAATTTGGTATTCTGCCAACGTGTTTTCACACCTGATAATTTTTGGCATTGTCATTCAGAAATCTGCATTAGTAAGTCCCAATCATTCTAAGAAATGATTGTTGTAGAACTCAGCAACAATCCTGGAGAAACACCTCTGAGTTGCAGAAAATACAAAGTGATGTTTAACTACTACAGGTGATCATGCCTACACTTTTACAGTGTGTGATCTAGCATTATTTAACATTTACCTGCAGCCTTACGACTTCAAGGTTTTACCTATAGAACTTTATGGTTTTATCTGAAACTTTGACAACTTCTCAGTTTCCCAGAATCACAGACAATAGAGTCATGTTTATGAAGTAATGAAGTCCTGTAAGTGCCTATTTGTGATCAGACAACAGTGAGTTTGTTGTCACAAAATCACTAGGAGTGTTATGATGAGTATTCATTGCCTTAAGGAGCTGACATCCTTGTGTACATCCAGGAAATACAGGGGAAATTAATGCTTAATTAGTTTGTAAGCAGACTTGGCTGGAGAGCAGTAATGCAGGTTTTGCAGCAACTTTCAGGGTTTCAAAATTTTACTTCTGTCCTGCATTTGAGACCTTTCTCAAGGTTTTTTGAAAATGAAATCATATTGCAGTTTATAATGCTGTTTTTTCTTTGTTTTTCTCTTAAACACTTTCCTCCAAATCCTTTAAAAATCCAAAATTCTTTTGCCTCTAGAAAAACACTCCATAAAATGTTTATCTTACTTAATATCCTTCTATAAATATTTCTGTTTAAAGAAATATTTTAAAGCTATTAGTGCCCTTCCCCCCAATTTTGTATTACTTGTAGACAAAATGCCTTGTACTTGAATAATATTTTTTATGGTCCTTCCACATTTTTATGCTGCAACATGTGGCTTGGTGATTTCTTCGACTCTCTTGATCTTCCTTGTGTTTTATTAGAAAAGGACAAACTGTTGAACTTGGTAAGGAGTAGGTATATTCTGAGTAGAAGAGATGTATATACATAACAATTTTACTTATATTTCAAATAAATTTGGTAACACAATGGACAAAATTTTCAGTTATATCTCTCTCTTGTCTTTGCTTGTTGCCATATAGGGAGGTATAAATCAGTTTTGCAGCTAGCTATGGTTACAACTTCCTTAGTTGGATGATAGAATCATTGAGGTTGGAAAAGACCTCTAAGATCACCAAGCCCATCCATCAACCTATCACCACCATGCCACTAATACTCCCTTTGAAAACAAACCCAACTCTGCCTGCGACTGTGCCAGGCCTACAAATGCACCCAGTATACACTGGATTTTTCTTGTAGCCTGAGCAAATGTAAAAATAATGGAGCATGCTTTCAGTTAGTAACTGCCATG
>VWZO01015779.1:0-12589 GCA_013396975.1 Bucco capensis | reverse complement strand
TTTTTTTATTTCAGGCTCATTTTGTGGAGTTTCTGCCCCTCTCTGCGTCAGCCCCACGTCACTTTGCCGGCAGCTTCCCGGCTTGGGCTGAAGCAGGAGCCGGGGATGCTTTATTATCAGCTGGAGGGAGGAGGAGACGGTGCATAAAGCGGCAAGCCCGGCGCTCCGAGCCCGGCCGCTGCTGCCGCTGGCTGNCCCCCAATTTTGTATTACTTGTAGACAAAATGCCTTGTACTTGAATAATATTTTTTATGGTCCTTCCACATTTTTATGCTGCAACATGTGGCTTGGTGATTTCTTCGACTCTCTTGATCTTCCTTGTGTTTTATTAGAAAAGGACAAACTGTTGAACTTGGTAAGGAGTAGGTATATTCTGAGTAGAAGAGATGTATATACATAACAATTTTACTTATATTTCAAATAAATTTGGTAACACAATGGACAAAATTTTCAGTTATATCTCTCTCTTGTCTTTGCTTGTTGCCATATAGGGAGGTATAAATCAGTTTTGCAGCTAGCTATGGTTACAACTTCCTTAGTTGGATGATAGAATCATTGAGGTTGGAAAAGACCTCTAAGATCACCAAGCCCATCCATCAACCTATCACCACCATGCCACTAATACTCCCTTTGAAAACAAACCCAACTCTGCCTGCGACTGTGCCAGGCCTACAAATGCACCCAGTATACACTGGATTTTTCTTGTAGCCTGAGCAAATGTAAAAATAATGGAGCATGCTTTCAGTTAGTAACTGCCATGTTGAATTGATTCCTGAGCACTTTCTGTGTACTGACTATCTATTCTGTACCTTTGAAACAAAAATTCCATAACCTTTCTTTCTTTAATTCATCCTGATTTACTCATTTCAAAACATCCAGCTCAGGTAATTAAGATAAGAAAGGACTATCATCATCTTTGGACAAAATGGCACAGAGGTAAGTGACAATACAAAGCAAGGGCTGCCTGTCATTTAGCAGGGGGCGTGATACAGTCTCAGAAACGGCATTATTTGTCCCAGTTTCCCAGATCTGTCTCTGTTTGCACCTGTGAGTATGCGATACACGTAGATAAGTCAGACTTGCCTCAACCTCGAAGCACCGAAATGGTAACTCCCTGCCTCCTCCTCCTCTGCCCCCTACTTCTTCCTCCCGACCCTCGCCGTAAAGCAGTCACTGTACTGGCATGTAGGGCGGTTGGGGGCAATCAACCGCCACGCTAACTGCAGCCGCTGCCTCCCCGCGGGATCCGGTGCGGGCCTGTCCCCCCGGAGCGCGATGGAGTGCGGACAGGGGCGCGGTGCATGGCAGCGGCGGGACGCGCGGTGGCGCCTGCGCCTCGCCCAGCGCCAGGCATTGCGACTGGCTCCCGCGCACAGGCGTCGCTGCGGAAAACTGGCACTCGGGGCGGGAGGGACGGAATCATCCCTAGCCGCCGGGCTGTCAGGGGAAGGGCAAGGCTTTTTGGGGGAAGAACAAGGCGGCTTAAGATTACTCACTCGTCGCCTCCCGGGGCTCTTACAACATCCCCGTTTATCACGCGATGAGGAGATCCTGCCCTGGCGGGGATGCCCGGTGCCCCTCAGCACGGTGTCCCCTCCTGCCTGCGGGGCGGACAGCCTGCATCCGCACTGAGACCCTCCCTCGCCCGAGCCTCTGTGTGCGTGTGTTTGNCCCGCCCGTGGGGCTGGAGGCAGGTGCTACGCCGCGCCAGCGACTCTGCTCACTCCCCTCCGCCGCAGCGCCCGGCCCTGGCTACCGCAACCCTGCGGAGACTCCGGGTCCAGTAGCGCCGCGAGGTGGCTGCGGCTGCGGCTGCGGCGCGCCCATGTGAGCCCCGGCCGCGAGTGTCCGCCCGCGGCGCGGAAGACTGCGCACCCTACGGGCGTAAGCTCCGGCAGCGGCGGCGGCAGCGGCAGCAGGAGGAGGACGTCGAGGCAGCGCTGGAGTGAACGGGGGCGTTATGATGTCCTGGCGGCGGAGGCCGTGGGCCGACCTGGCTCGGCTGTGGGGCTTGTGCTGCCTGGTGCTGGGCTGCTGGTGGGGGGCGCTGGGCTGCCCCGCATCCTGCCGCTGCAGCTCCTGGCGGATCTGGTGCGTGGAGACGGCGGCAGGCATCTCCTCCTTCCCCGTGCCGCAGCGGAGCGCCGAGGGCGACAATGTCACCGAGATGTGAGTACGGCCCGGGCCCAGACCGGCGCCAACCGTGGCACGGTGTGTGCGTGGGGCAGCGGGACGGGGCAGCCAGGGAACGCAGCGGGAGGGTACGGCGGGCGGTGGAGAACTTAAACGCGCCGAAAGGCACTTGCTCCGCGGGCTGATAAGGTAGCTGGAAGCCTAAGAGCCCGGTGTGATTTAATTTGGACGCGATTTCCCAAAGATACCGCTGCGAGCCCGTTTAGATGATGAATCGTAATTGCCCACGATGCAGTTCCCGGGAAGCGGAGCGGTGCGGCGGGAGGTGGGAGCGGGGGTCGCCGCTGGCCGCAGCGTGACCACGGGGCAGCGGGGAACGGGACTGCACGCTGGGGTCTCGGCCCTGCGCTTCGCCCGGGCCGGGGGGCAGGCACCGCCCAGACCTTACCTCTGCGACAATAGCAGGTGTTGAGGGGAGTGATTATTTTTTGATTTTTTTTTTTTTAATTTTGTTTTTCGCTTTCACTCCCTCAGTTTATTCTTGCGAACGGAAAGTTTGGTAGGTGGTTTCCACTGCTTCCCAGATATCTCCTATACTCTTTTTCTATTAAAAAAAAACCCAACACCAAAACGGAAGAGAAAAAAAGAAGAGGGGATGCTGTAGATTCTGGTGGAAGGGACAGCAAACAATCTTCCCTTCCCTGCCCATAGGCATGTTAGCCTGCTCTGCCGTTCTCAGTAACGTGGCTGGAAAGAGAAAATGCTAAGCCTGATGTTGAAGGAACATTGTGGTGCCTCTCAGCAAGTGCTAGTGCGTTAGGAAATCATCGTCAATAGTGAGGAAGGTGCAAAAAGTTTTTTTTTCCCCCCTCTCTTATCCATGGTTTGCTTACATCCTCATTTGTCTGCAGAAAATGTCTGCTGAGGGAATTTTGTAGGTTTTCGATTTTAATCCTGCATTGTTTCACAGCTCTGTACTTTGTGGCATCCACATGCGCTGCCTGAGAAAAGCTGCAAAGGCTCTTGCTGAACAAAAAAAATTCATATTATTGGACTTCTAGATGATAAATCTGAGGAAAAAAAACTTTCTCAACCCGGTTTGTCCATCCTCCAATTTCCCAGACTTTGTTGTCTTTGGATTGCTTTCTGTGGCATTTCATGTAAAGGATACCAGAATATTTTTCTCACAATCAATACAGATTTCTCACTATTTTTGTTCTCCATCCTTCTTCACTTCTCTTTAAAAACAGTATAAAAATGCCATTAAATACCATGTAATTTTAAATTAAATTCTAGCCTTTGGACTACCTTTCTGCAGTTTGCTGGAGTCAGTTTGCTGCATTTCCCTTTGTATGTTTGGGGAAAACGCTGGAGACATTAATTTCTACTAGTCATATATGGCCTACCCTTGGCAGATTTTTAGAACCTCTTGTAAAAAAACAGTCTTTCTGAGTTACAACAGTTGTTGTTTCAGCTATTTGTTTAATATTCTGTGAATTGCTTTATGAAAAAAAATTGCTGTGAGCTATACGTCTCTGCTCATTTTTGTAGGTGTTGCTAGCCTTATCTGGTCCTTATGGTCCCTCCTTTGGAGGTAACAGCGATTTCCCCCTAGAATTTAAACTCTGTTTATGAGGTGAGAGAAGACACATTTGTAAATATGTATTCTAGCCATGATCAACTTAAAACATGTTTTGTCGTTTTGCAATGATGCTTTCAGTTTTCATTTTTCTGTGGTTTTTTTGAGCATCACTGTCTCTGCAGTTCTTTTTAGACCTGTTACTGTATCATTCTGCAACATTGCACATTGTTGTGTTTGGTTATCTAAAAATAATTTTGAGCCATGGATTTCTCAGGAGATGCTGTTGCACTTTTTTAAGATGGTCTTTTCATGTGTACTTCTAACATAAAACAGATAGGCCCTTTAATTAGTTTATAGGCATAAATTAAAAATTGGACTGCAGTAGCTGGCGTGTTATTTCTTTGTGAGAGCTCAGTAAGCACTAAACACATAGAAAAGCAGCTCTAATATGGTAGATTGTGGAAACATTTTGTAACGCTGCACATCTTGCTTTATGTTAGCTAAGAAACCGGTTTAAGGAGGCTGAGGCATTGTGTTTTACTTGGGAAGCTTCAGGCCTGATTTTTCTTTCCTGTGCTCCAAAGATAACAGGAGTGTGACTCCATTGGTCTCTGGTGGAATTACTCTTGGTGTAAGTAAGAGTGAGAAGAGCCTAACACAATTAATTTCTAGTAATTTATTCCCATGTACCTCGAGTGTTGAAATCAATACATCATTTGTTGCTTATGTCCTACTGTGAATGGAGTGTGTCCTACAGTCCTAGGGCAAAATGTCCACAGGCGGCTGAGTCAGGATCCTCACCTGGGAGTGTTGGGATAACTGCATGGTTAGGGTGGGCATGTGAAGCCCATAGTGGTGCAGGGGGTTGGCTGCAGGCCAGGTGGATGGCACTGAGCAGACAGGATGTGAGTGGGCAGCAAGAGTTTCCCCTTGTCTCTGAGAGGTGGGAGAGAAAGCTGCAGTGGTGCTGGTGGGAATGGTGGGAGTGATGGAGCTATGGTACCCCAGATTGGGCAGCCTCCACCACATACCACCTTGGTGCTTCTACTCTGTTTTGGCCTGTAGGTAAATTGCAGTTTAGAGCTTACACTTTTCCTCCCAATCCAGGCATTTCTTGACTCCAGTTTGTATCTCAGAGCAACAGAAAGACACCCAGAGCACTTCTGCCATCAGCCTTGTGAGGACCAGCTACTGAAACTGGGTGTGGGAGGCCATAAGAGTAATTATGCCTGGTGGTTTTTTTAGTCATTTTCCTCACTCTTTCCCTTCCTAGTTGTTTTTGCATAGTTTTCTATTAAGGTGAAGAAAAGATAGATATTGAAAATTCTCTATCTCTAACAAGATTTCCAATGTCCAGATGTCTAGGGTGCTGATGTGGGCTGGTCTTTATTTGGAAAGCATGTGCCAGTGCTGAAGTTGGTTATTGTAACAGAGCTTAATTGTAATAATTGTTTGTTATTTTTTATATTATTAGAGATAAATTGAACTGCTGAGTGAGATCCTGCATTAATTCTTTTATTCTATGATTCTGTGATTCCATATCAGTCATTGAAGCTTACATTAAGAGCCAGGGACCAAGAGAAGGGAGAGCAAAATAACTATGTAAGTATCCTTAAATCTATTAGGCACAATAGCAAATAAGTAGTCCTTGGTGAGATCACTCAAGCACAAATGATAACTGGATAGCGAATGAGTAATTTTTAAGTATTCAGGACTTCATTCAAAAGGACTAGTCTAATATTTTCTCTTTAAGTAAAACGTATTGTTAGTGTATCTCAGCGTATACGACCCTTCAAAGACTGATTTCAGAGTCTCTTCTTGCAGTACAACCATATTCCTGGCCTAGTTTCACAGTTCTGGTGTCAAGATATTAATAAATTGACTTATGATTATTCAGATGAATGAGGTTTGAAATTAATTGGTGTATTTCAGGAAGAACTGCTTGCGAATGAAACAGTAGGTGACTTTTAAGCTCTTGCCTATTAAAGGAGAGGTGATTGTTGCCTACATTTCAAGACCACACAATAAATTTCTAATTCAGTTATATAAAGCACTCCAGAATTGTTAATAAATAAGACAGTGTAAGTGATTTATAGAATATTATTTAGAAGTCATGTGAGCTCATGCTAAAAAAAGGCATGTTTATATTTAAAGGAAGCTCAGAGCTGTTGATATTTTGGGTCTTTTTCATTTTAGATTTCTAGGCTGTTTTAGATTTAATAATATAAAACTGCCTACAAGACTCCTCAACCCCCAGTCCCATCCTCTGCAAAACAACTTTTGGCTGTGCAGCATTGCATGGCTNCGTTTGCGAAGCCTAGCCACGACGACAATGACGATTGCATGGCTTGGCTGGATTGAAAAGGTATTTCTGATGACTTGAAATGCAACACTTACTAAAGAAAAGGGGTTTTGGACAGTGGTTATGTAACAGCTACTTTTTGGAATTTGTCCTTTTTTTTAATCTTCTTTTAAAAATCTTGTAATTGATTAAGGGGAATTAAAAGTAAGCATTATAAAAATCAGTTTTGTGATTTCTGTGCTCTAAAAATACTCCAAATATCGCAAAGCATTGGGGTTTGTATATACTGGGGTTTCTTTTTGCTCCCAGGAAACCTTTTCTATGGCTTGTTTTAGTCATTGTCTAAAGGACTGGTGGAGCTTCTTAGGGTCTCCACTGGGGCTGTCTCCATCAGCCTAAGATGAAAGAACTTAGGCTGGAGGAGGGCAGCATCTTTCACGGGGTGCTCAGCCTTGTGCAAGGTTGGGTTGGCAGAATACTGCATCTTCCTCTATCTCTTATTTCACTCAAGAGTTTTGAGGGATGTTTGGGATTTATACACTAAAACAAAAGCTATTTGAATGAATTTAAGGGCTTGGACTTGAGTGCCTTGTTTTCAAGAAACTTCCACTTCTTTCCAAACTAGTGAGAAAATAGAGGGCCTAGCAGTGTAGCCTGCAGTATCTTTATGATGGCATTTTCCAGATTTACCAGATTCTGATTTTTCTTTATTGTTTTTATACTGACAGTGTAAGGAAGAAACTAGCTTAGCAAGATTGTAGATTCCAAATCATTGCAAAGCGAAAACTTCTACATAACTGAAACAAGGGCCTTATTTCTCCATTTTGGATTTCATTTTAAAGTAAGAGGGAAGAATTCTCCCTTTTGTGTTTTTCTGGATTGCAGTTCTCTTTATCTTGTTTGTCATCTGTCACTATACAAACGTCTAACACTATGTCAATGATGCTCACCATCCCAATATACTTGCCAAAGCTGCTTCAGTGTAGCAGGTAATGAAGAGTAATAAAAGATGAAAAATGGAGTGGAGAATGCTAAACCTGTTTCAGTGCTTTATTGATGATAAATATATGTTCATCTTGTTACATATGAAAAACCTCATTTAAATGTGAAAACTCTCCTTTAAGAAGTGAAGCACTGGTTGTATAAATCCATTAATTTACTTGCATTTTAAATGGGGAAATAAATTCGTAGAGGTTTGAAAGCCCGTACTAACAGGGGTGTGGACACACTCTGTTACTGGACATTATGTTTGCCAGAATGTCTTCATCCAGATATATGTAGGCATATAGCTGCCATTAAAATCAAATATAGTCAGGATGCGCCCCAACTCCTGTTCCACTGTTAGTCTGTATTTTCAGAAACTGCAAAAACCAAACCAAATTACATCCCCTCCTGAAATATGCATATGCAGATCCTATTTCATACAGAGCTACTGTTAACCATAACATTGCACAACCATAATGGACTTATGGGAAAGGAACCATGCCATGGAAATTCATAGTGAATATGTAGGGGTTTTTTTATTTTTCTGGAAGAAGATAACCTGCATTGGCCATTGATCATTGACAGAAGTTATAGCTGAAACTTAAATATATTTCAAACCTGTTCAGCTATTCCTTTTTCTGTGCTGTCATTGGTAGGATACATTCTCGAAGATCAGATCTGAGGTCCGTATTCTTTGGTTCCTAGACAAGACCTGAAGAAATGACGTATTTTGCAGAGTAAGAGAAAGTGGAAGATGTCAGGCCAAAGGCTCGGGGCATTTTCAGAGGCACTTTAAGAAATTGTAATCTCTGAATGGTGTGACTTGAACTAGAATTTGCTAAGCCTGCTGGTCCTTGTCCAACAAAGTACTTAGATACCTTTTATTCAGGAAGAAGCTGAGGCTGGGATTTTGGTTTTGTTAAAGTCAGTGACAAAACTGGATGGTAATTCATTTCACTGGGGTAGAGTGGTTTAGTACGAAGGATAAAAAGAACTTTAATTCAAGTGTCTTCCTGCCTGTTTTAAGACTGAGAGACAAAGAGCCTGTTCCTCCATTATTTCATGTGTTTTTGATATGCAGCTTTTCTTGATTTCAGGTGTTGTCCTACTGTGTGAAGACTACATATGTTGAGGCAAGAGGAAGTTGAGATTGAGTGTTTTAGAGGGGTCTCTTACAAATTTTTAGATAATTTTGTATTGGAGTGCACCTGCAGCAGCATGTGCAGAATACTGGCAGCTGCAGTCACTACAGAAGCTTGTGCTGGATCTGTAGGGAATATATGGTTCACCGTATACAGTTGTCTGATGTATAAAAACAAGAAGGGCAGTATGTTAATCAAGGTAGTCCATCGCTGAAACAGGAAAGTAGTGAAACTTCTGAGCTCCTTATGGAAGAGTTTGTCAGTAGAACTGTAATTGAGGCTGGGCAAGTTATGTATTTTCCCTCTTAGTTTGACAGTTGAGCCAAAAGAAATCTTCCATTTTTAGAATTAAATGAAATTATTTTTACGCTTTTTATTTCCGAACTATACATGTCAAAATAATTAAAACAGTATTTGGCAGTTATCTTGTGAAGTACGAATGTCCCACATTGCACAATCAGATGCTGTATTCCATATGAATAGGGTATAGGACATGACTTTTCCCATTCTTCTGCAACAACTGTCTGATTTTCTGAATGTTAGGCAGCACAGCAAGCATATGTGGATAAATCATGTGCATATACTGGGCATGTCAGACTAATTGGATATGGACTGGGAGTCATGTGCTGGACTTGCTAATCATGTCTAGGACTGTCCCTGGCCTTAGTGTTTTAAAATCTGGTAACTCCCTACAAATCGTGTACCAAAGGCACTTAACTCAGCAGGCTACTTTCCTGCCAGCAGTGGAGAGCTTACTTCTTCCAGGAAGTGATTCAGGAGGCTGAATTAGGTTCCTACTGTGAATTACCCGATGGAGGCATCCTTGTATAAGAAAAACTTGGGGATTTAGTTCACTGGGGTGAATGGAAAAAGCAAGACCTTCCTTTTTTAGGGAGCAGGGTCACACTGTGGAGTAAGATGTTTTTGTGGTCCCAGACGAACCACTTCAGTAGCGCATGAGAGGAGCTGTTCTGCTTGAAGCAGAGCATGGGTCTGAACCAAGGTCTTGTGTGTCAGCGTCTTAGCTACTGTCCTGTATGGCGTACAGATGTGGGCTTGTCTCAATTCTTCCTGAGTCACCTTACTTGCCATGGAGTATTTAAATCTGTCTCTGGGTCAGAGAGCAGGACAGTCTGTTTGGCTAAGCAACTATTTCGCTTATTTATGTAGTGGGACAGCTGGGTCCTGCTCGTGCTCTACTAAGGGCTCAATTACAGCAAAAATTGGAATAGCATGAACAGGTAAGTTTGAGACTGCTTTCTCTCAAGTTGTTCATAGTATGGTGTCATCTGAGAGACTGGCATCGTGTTCGTTTAGGAACAGGAAGAAGCTGAGCCTGGTACCCATGGATAGTACTGGAGCATTATTTCTGGCACCTGTGGTCTTCAGTGTTGTACAGACTGCTTTATTTTTTCATTTTTATCGTGAATCTGTTTGTCTGTTTATGATTATGATCTAGTTCAGGAAGGTGAAATTGCCTTTTTTTTTCAGCCCCCACTAGGTGGGTGAATAGTCTATTACATATTCGTCTCCTACTCTTCCCTTCAGTCTTATCTCATGGTAATTTTTAGGAATAGGTTTTGGAACACATTATACATGCCATGATTCTCACCTGGTAAACACATCCGCTGTGATCTCCTACTAGGAGCAGTTCTATTGACTTCATGGGATTAACTGTACTTATGCATATGCTGAAGAATTTCACAGTTTAGAGTGATAACAATAGAAGTATCTTTTGAAAACTGTTCTGCACATGTACTTGTACATATACCAAATTTTTATACTTTGTGTGTTAGATTCAAATAGATGTACAAATCTTTTGTGTTCGCACAAATCTATGTGGCATTGAGGCACCTAAATAGAAAAATATTAGTGCGGGATACTACTTCTGTGCTAGACATCACTGCAGATGCCAGACCATGTTTGTGTGCAGTGACTGTCTTGTTGCCTGGAGCCTGTGTCATCTGGGGGACATGGAGCTAGGTGGCACAGCTGAACAAATACATACCACTTGTCCTGGAGGTGGGAGTGGGTGAAAGAAGGACTCTGTTGAGCCTCCCTACCCTGAATGTTTCTCCCAGCCTTCCACAGCATTCCTGTCTGTGTGGAGACAGGGCAGTTGTTCATTCTGTTTGCTTGGCCTGGTTCTGTGCATAGTTTTTGCCTGCTGTAGAGCACCTCTGTGTATTCTTAATGACTTTTAGTGAAGAGTTTAACTTGAAGCGGTTTTGCTCTTCACAGGAAAGGTTTAGGAGGTGAGAGTCCTAGCAGTTGAAGGCATTGAAGTGTCTGCTTGATCTTGTATAATTGCAGGGGAACACTTTACTTTCACCACACCCATCCTAGGGTGGGAGGAATGCTGAAAAAGTGCGTAGGTTTGAGGAGAGCTGTGAAAGGCGTGTGCAGTGGTGTGGTGTGGTCATGAAAACCATATGTAGAAATAGGCTGGAGAATGAGAAAAATATTATTTCACTCATAAGGAGTGTCAGGGACCAAAACTGTAAAGGTAAACGAATTCTATGACAGTAGTGATTTGTAAGGAGAAGGCAGCTTTGCAGAAATAGTAAAGAAGATTGAAGACTACTGTGCAAAAGATGTCACCTTGTGAGAGAAGTTATACAGAATGAGAGTTTAGTTTGAAGGGAAGATAGTAGAGAAGATGATCTGAGATTTGAAATTAAGCTAAAATGGAAAGTTAATGCTTACAAAAGAGTGTCTTTTTCTGAAGTGTAACATTAAAGACATCCATGAGTTGGTTTTCAAGTGAAGTTGATCTCCCTCTAGGAGATGCAATACATGTATGTTAGGCAACATGTTGAACAGAAACACAAAGAGAAATACGAATATTCTGTGAGACACAGAATATTTGCCTGCATGTACCACTGCAAGAGCAGATTTCCCAAAAATCAAGCTGGCCAAGTGCAGGGACATGGGAAGTTGGGAAAACACTGTCAGCCATGTGGCAATCAATAGCAGTATTAGAAATACTTTGGGTACTGATAAATGTGCAGAAAGTGCAATAAACACATCATTATTCTAATATAAGCAGTGCAGTACTTGTATTAAATGAAGAACAGAATTCCTCGAGTAAAGAGAAGGTGTTTTATTTTAGGAATGCAAATGGAAGAACCTGTAAATTCACAAGACTGGCCAGTGAAAATAAGGAGAGATGGACTATACAGGACTGAGAAGAGAATGGAATTAAATGTGATAAAAAAATAGTGAAATAGGGAACTGTGAAAAGCACATAAATGTGGAATAGTGAAGACTGCCTCTGAAAGGCTTTAGCAGAAAAGCAGTCTTAATGGTGTTGAAATGTTCTCTGCAAAATGCATTGGTTAAATATAAATAGTAAGATTGGTGTTGACATACAGAAGGTGGGAACCTGTTCTGGGCCTTGAAGAGTAAGGTAAATGTTGGAAGAGTCAATATCATGAAAAGTCAAACAGATAACCCACAACCCTTTTACAGTTATTTGGTAACATAATGTGAAGATGTATTCATGTATGTCTTACATTAAAAGACAAGATACATCTTGGAGAAGACACAGATTTGTGGTCAGATTTATTCAGGGTGTTCCACAGGTCTTGGGAAAGAGGTTACAAAATCAATTGTGAACCATGGCAGCAGATGGTATCATTTGAAGAATGGAAAAAAAATTACCAGTTGGATTATCTGTGTAATAACTGCAGAGAGAAAGGGTAGAGATTATGACCATATGTAGACTGCCAAGACATAAGTAAAAAATAGTAGAAAATAGTTAAATAAGCTTTGCGTTCATTTTGGGGAAAGTAATTCTGAAGGTGGAGCTTGTCAAGGACACGAATTTTAAATCTGGGAAGCTGCATGAAATGTCTTGAGAGTTTGCTTGATTTGGTAGTCTGCTCTTTGAAGAAAAGAGAAGACCTTAAAGACAAATCAGAAACATCAGATACATAACTCAAGGGTGTATTATGTTTCATTTCCCCTGCCTTTTAATGTAGTAACTGCTTCCTTAAACTCTGCATTGCAGACATATTCATTTATTTTTGCTTTTGCCTTTATGTCTGCATGCTGTAAAGAGGGAACTAAATAGAATCGTAGAATCATAGAACAGTTACAGCTGGAAGAGAGAGACCTTGGACATCATCAAGTCCAGCCTTTGTCCTAGCACTATGAACTTACTAAATGATGCCCCACAACGCAACATCTGCCCGTCTCTTAAACCCCTCCAGGGATGGTGACTCAGCCCCCTCCCTGGGCAGCCTGTCCCAATGGCTGACAACCCTTTCTGTAAAGAAATTCTTCCTATTATCTAAACTGAACTTCCCCTGGTACAATTTACATCCATTTCCCCTTGCCCTATCACTCTCCACTAGGGAGAACAGACCAGTCCCTGCCTTTCTGCAACCTCCCTTCAGGTAGTTATACAGGGCGGTGAGGTCTCCCCTCAACCTTCTCTTTTTC
>VWZO01015775.1:9413-25165 GCA_013396975.1 Bucco capensis | reverse complement strand
GTCCCTTCCAACTACTGACATTCTGTGATACTGTGAACCCGAATAGCCCATGGGCCGGGCATGTGCTAGGAGCAGCGAATCTTGAGTTCCAATACCTGCTTTGGTGTCTTCCTTGAGAAGCAATGTTTCTGCCTCCTTTTTCATTTCATGCATGACTTGCATCTTCAGGGTCTATTGTGAGCTCAGAGTGTGAACAGAGGGAAAACTTGTTTGTGGATTCCAATAAGCAACAGGGAGAGACAGGCTGTAGGCTTCACTGCTTTTCAAGACTGTCAGGACCCGACTAGAAACAGACTTTTTAGGGGCATCTCAAAAATCAGTGTTGAAAAATGTAAAGCATCTATGGATTTTGGGTTGCTGTGGAGATAGCTGGCAGCTTGATAGGGTTCTGAGAACTTCAAATTTTAATACAGACAGGATAAGCAAGTACTTGGGTAAGAACACAAAGTCACCAGGGTCTGGATGGCCAGAAGTCCTGCTGGTCATGAGATAGTGTATTTCTTTGTCACATGGGGCTTCTGCATCACTCAGCCTGCATTTCTGAGGGAGAAAAGTGAAAAAATAAGCCTTGAAGGAAACCAACCCAATCATTTTCCTCTGTTTCCTGTTAGCAATTTTACTCCATTTTACTGGTTTTAGGGTTCTGGTTCTGTTAATAGAATCATAGAGTTATAGAAAGGTTAGAGTTGGAAGGGGCCTCTAGAGGTCATCTAGTCCAACCCCCCTGCTGCAAGCAGGGACACCTATAACTAGATCAGGCTGCTCACAGCCCTGTCTCATCTGACTTTGAATGTTTCCAGGGATGGGGCATTCACCACCTCTCTGTGCAGCATGTTCCGGTGCTTTACCACCCTCATTATGAAAAATTTCCTCCCTATATCCAGTCTAAATCTCCTCTGCTTTGGTTTAAAGCCATTAACCATTGTCCTATCACAACAGGCATTGTTGAAATGACTGTCTCTATCTTTCTTGCAGGCTTCCTTTAAGTACTGACAGGCTGCAGTAAGGTAGCCCCGGAGCCTTCTCTTCTCTAAGCTGAACAAGCCCAACTCTCTCAGCCTTTCCTCATAGGAGAGGTGTTCCAACCCTCTCATCATTTTTGTGGTCCTCCTCTGGACTCGTTCCAACAGGTTCATATCCTTCTTGTGCTGAGGACTCCAGAGCTGGATGCAATACTCCAGGTGAGGTCTCGCCAAAACAGAGTAGAGGAGTAGAAATACCTCCCTTGGCCATGCTTCTTATGATGCAGCCAAACCGTTTTATATATATATATATCTTTTATAACCATTTGAAATAGTTTTGAGGTATTTTTTCCTCTTTTGCTGCCCTTTGCTTTTTATTTTTTATATTCACTTCTCCCTATCTAAAGAATTTCTGCCTAAATTCCTTGAGGGTCTGACCCTTCCCTTAGCTTTAGTTTATGCTCCTTTGTTCTTGTGTTTGACATAAGCTCAAACAGCCTTGTAAAATCTCATTTCTGTTCCCTTCAGGACTGTGTATTCCTCTATGAAATATTTTCTCCACCCCACTCTACCCTGCCTGTTCCTAGAAGAGTGCTTCTATTTTAGTAACTGTTTTATACAACTAAATGTTAGAGTTCTGGATTCTTTTGTCACTTTCTCTGTTACTGTCTCCATTACATGCATCTGTCCTACACTGAGTTTCAGCTATAAAATAAGCTTTACTCATTTTCTGGATACTCACCGCTCCATGTTATTTCCTTTACATTCTCCTAATTTTTCTCTTCAGCAGTTCAGTACAGGGCTCAACAAGCTGTAGACTGTTTGCATCACATTCTGTTTCCAGAAAGATGTATTCTGAACTAGGTTTTCTGCTACTCACAATGGAATGTAGTCTCTCTCACCTGAAAGCTCTAAATTCTGAGATTAAAATGATCTTATACAAAATCCTGGGTAACAAAAACCATAAGTGGAAATTAAAAATTCACTTTTGTAAAGTCTATTTGACTTTATGTTACTTTTTAGCAAGTATCACAGTATCACAGTATTCTGGTTTTGAGCCCATACATCAGACCATGCAAACTGCCCTGCTGCCTGCAATCTAATACAAATTATTTTCAAACCAGTTCTTTATTGTAAACAGTGCTAAGTAGACATACTATTGAATCCAGATAAATGCATTGATGCAGATAGCTTAAAATGAAGAGGAATTTGGCAAGAAGAAAGTTGATTGAAGAAAGGAATGAAAATTCATAGTGAAAGGTGTTTGCTAGTCATACAGGGGAGCTGAAGGCTTCTGCAAAGCATCTCTCAACTCATGCTGCTTTTTAGAAAGCAGTGTTCCAATTTCTTTTCCCTGGAGTGTGCCATTAGCTTCCATCTTCCATTAACTTCCTTGGTAACTTCTTAAAAGAACTCTCTAGAGATGAACACGTCTCTGGAGGACCAAGTATCAGCTTGATGAGATTGAACAAATGAGTGATTTTACTGGGAAGCAATTTTGCTGGTATTTTTTTAAATTACTGTTATTTTTTTGTTACTTTGACTTTGATCAGGGATTAGAAAATCCGCTATCTTCTGTGTTATGAAATACGGAATAGATATTAATCTGAACATCTCATAATTAGTTCACCTGCTGCAGTGACCGGGAATTGAAAGAAACAAAATATAAGCTCTAACATTTGCAGTAGGTATTATTCATAAAATGGGATCCTTTAGTCTGCAGTTCTGACTGTGACCTTTACATGCTTCCTGGGGTTTGAGCTGTCTACAGAAGTTTCTCAAAATGAAATGCAAAATTCAACACAAGCTTTTCCTCCAGACGTGGATATTTCCAGGATTAAGCTTTGCAAATAATGTAGCCCACACCTTAGATGATTCCTTCCTTTTATTCAAAGTAAGTACAACTGGAGACAGCAAAACCACTTTATCTTTACTACTAATATTATCCCAGATTACTGTACAGCATTTTCTAGCAAACATTGTCAACTTACAGATTTGTGCAGTATTTAGTAATGAGTAAAAAAAATAATTTTTTGTTATCGGCTAAAATGTATCACAGTTTTTTGTATCTTGAACAAGTTTATGGGTTCTAGGGTTCCTGTTGGCACTGCTCAAACATAGTTTTATGACAAGATAATGATGCTTTAGAGTGATTTGGCTTCAGGACAGCCTTGCCTGAGCCCGCTTTGTCATAGTTCCTTTACTGCATCTCAGATCTCTCTCCTAACAAAAGCACATGCTCTGTTTTAGGAGCAAAGGAGTGTGTACCTGGTCTTTGTGGTCGGTGCAGTGAGCCTTGGTCCTCCAGCTAACTGGTGGGGACTGGTTTGTCTTTTTACTCGAGGCTGGGGCTCTCCTTGTGACATTTCACATGGAGCACACTCTGGTGCAGCACCTAGCCCTCAGATGTCACAGAGCTGCTCTCCCAAGCACACCCTTGCCTCAAGCTGCACACCTGCCCCCTTACAGCAAATGACCTTGCATGCTTCCATGCAACAAACACAGCAATCCGGTCACTGTTTGATGTGTGCTGTGACACTCCTGCTCACCACCTGCTCCATCAGTAACTGCTGTTCAGGAGGTGATGGCACATCCNCGCGAAGCCTAGCCACGACAACATATACACACAGAGATATATATGCATACCACTATAAGATAAGCATGCTGCTACTAGCAGAAAGGACCTGACCCATTCAGAAGTCATCAGGAGCAGTAGGCACAGAGGTGGTGTGTATCAGGCTGGGACTCAGCTAGGGAAACTTCCCAGCAGCGGCTCCATGTTTGGGTGAGAACCCAGGAGATAACAGCCAAGGCCCCTTGCACTCTCCAGATCCCAAGTTAAAACAGATGAAGCCAGATGGCCAAATATTGCTAAAGCTGTTTTTCTTCTTTTATTGTATGCTGTCATAATGTGAGGAGAGGTCGGGGTGTCAGACAACATAGGGTCTGCAAAAAAAGCAATGGAGAACTGTTCTGGGTAGATGGAACAAAACTTGGCACAGATTGTGTTCATACTCTCTATTAGTGAATTTCTCCCTTCTTCACCTGTATTATCTTACACTGCAGCACAAGAGACCATATGGTGATCAAAGGTTTCCCCTAGCAAAGCCATTCAAAATCAGTGGATTCCTAAATTGTTGAGTTGGGAATGGTGGTAGCAGAGGGCTCCAGAGTAAGGGCTCTCCTCCCTTTACCTCACAAAATACGATGTAAGAGAAATGGATCCAAGCAAACCTCACAATTCCTAGGATAAAAGGAAAACTTACAGCATTTACAGTTAAGTGCAATGTGTCGTATTTCGTATGAAGGCAGCTTCCATGAGGACAAAACTTTTTCTCAATATTTTACTTCTCATATATATTTTTCTAAAGAGAATCATTAAGAAAAGGATTTTGTTTGATTTTTTTCTAGCTAGCCAATACAGCGACAAGAAGTAGATTGGCATTC
The DNA here is from genome assembly GCA_013396975.1 of Bucco capensis. Lineage (NCBI taxonomy): Eukaryota > Metazoa > Chordata > Aves > Piciformes > Bucconidae > Bucco > Bucco capensis. The sequence continues at coordinate 20,756 of VWZO01015775.1, read as the reverse complement.
AGTAGAAACTATTTGGTTTAGGAAGGAAAGGTAAAAAAGTTCCCCATCTCCAAATAAAATTATCTATGTGTAAGCTATTCATGGAAAACAAGGAGATTTCTCTTCACAATGATCAGGGAGTTTGTGCTGTTGCTGTGTATTTTTTCAGGAAAAGGAATAGTTACTCTTTTTCAATTCACAGACAGAAATTGGAAAATTGCTATCTAGGCTCAAAGTGTGGAAAGTTTCCCACAAATATAGCTGCAGTGATGAACAAGACTGAGTCAGTGGGCTTTTGCTTTGCTATTTGAGAATCATTCAGTACATTGAGATTTCCAGCCCAGCTAATTACCTAGCCATTATGAGTGTACATTACCAGCCTCATGCTGGACAACTGCAGCAAATATCCTCCTATTAACTGGGTGGCAGACATCTTGCTGCGTGGTACAAAACCTGCTGGTTTTATTTTTTGATGAAGGTAAAATTTAGCCTTATGGTAAGAAGTTGAAATGACAAGAGAGACTAGCCACCAGCCTGCTATCAAACCAGCACAGAAAAGGTAGACTTAGCACACATTTCCAACATCCTCTAGACTCTTTCAGCACTTTAAAGAAAACAGATACAAGTATGATGGCATTCATAGAAAGGTTTGCTTTTGTATTGCAGCTGGAAATTGTGGTTTTATAGTGCATACAGCACATTAGAGTCTTCTGTGTTCCACATTAATAATTATGGTCTTTATCACTGTTCAGCTATCCCATAGCCTTGGAGCTTAGCTGAGCTCTTGCAATAGGTTAACTTTTTTAATTGACAGTCAGAAAACAAATCTTAGCATTGTGGCAGGAGTTGATTTTAGTCTTCCAGTTTATTGGGCAATATGCAATTCACTTGCACAGCTCCATAGATATTCTGGACACTTTACAGACAAGTATAAATCCAGTCTCTGCCCCAAGGAATTTACACTCAAAATGCAAGGTGGATGTCTGGGAGGAGGACAGGGAGTAAATCACCAACTTGTAGAGAAACATTAACAACAGCATTGTGAATACCAAAGTCACCAAAAAAGCTGCTCTTTTCATAGATTGTGCTCTTCTTTTCTTAATAAATATTCAATTTTACAGAGATGTTAATGTGTAACTACTATGAGACCATTTTGCTAGAGGTCTGAAGTCACAGGTCATTATACTGATTGCAGCACATCACAGCAGCCAAACAGCCATGGGGTACTGAGCACAAGCAGCAGCATTATCCTGAGCATACTGCTACCTCACTCCTTCTATACAGGAACACTTGTTTTAGGATGTGATGCCAAATCTCCCAGTTGACACACTGTAAAAAACAGTTTTCTTTTTGTCACTGAATGATTTTAAGGACATGTTCCGGCACAGTAGGGCTGTAATCTTGTTTATTCTTTGCAGACCCTATATGGCTCTCTAAAAGCCTCAGAGATCATCACCCCCTTGTTATCATAGCAGGTATGCACCTTGTAATCTTGCTGGACTAATTGTTGAGAAAATGTGCTCGGTAGTATACACCAGCAGAATCCCAATTGCCAAGGTAATTAATAGTGTTACAGACTTCAAGGCCATAATGCTCATCAGTTATTAATTAGCAATTCATTTTGCTGAATAAATAATACTTATGATTGATGATGGAACTTGTAATTGGGCACTAGTAGTGTTCCTCAAGGGAGCAGCTTCTCTGCAAGTATTAACTATGACAGTAACAGCTCAGAAACCCAAGATGATTTAAGAAAATCTACTCTAAACTACAGTGACACAATCGAGGCATTTACATTTAGTGTTGGAAAAGTAGAGCATAAACATTGGACACTTGCCCATGGTAACCAAATGCTGCTATTTCGTCTATTTTGCTCTTATTTTCTTCACTTTAAACATTACCTTCTTATAAGGAAATGTCCTATATGATTTTATGACATGCATTACATTGTCTTTATGAGCTTTAATATGCATTCTTAACAAATTCAGAAGATGGTATAATAAAGGAAATATTTTACCCAAGCACAATAACCAATTTAAAAGGAATTTACTCAGATTAAATCTATTTCAGATTAATAGATTGGGTAAAATCAATTTTATTTTATATTAGTTGACACTACCCTTCGGCATAAATGAAATTGAGCTAGACTCTCCACCCCTTGTACAGAAAAAGAAGCTGGTAAATAAAGCAAATAAGCTGTTAGTTTTAACTGGGTAGTCAACAAAGACAAGTATGGGAGGTCAGCTGCTGACCAGATGCTGCCTTCAATTAATATTCCAACCCTAAAAGACATTTATCGTTCAGTTTAGAAGGCAGAGCAGCTGAGTCATAAAAGCAGCTCACAAAAGAAATTTTAAAGCATTTGTAATGGCTAAATTGCTTGAAATAAGTTAGCCCTGAAAATAAACATCTTTTGCACAGTCTATGTGAACGAAATTTCTTCTCCTTGTAAATTGCTTGGACTAAGTGGGAGTTTGTGTTTGACAAGAGCATACATTTGCTTCATTGCTACATGTGGGTTATTTTTTTCCCTTGCAAAGGGCTAATAAACTATTAGATATCATTGCCAGCTAAACGAGTTCTGCACCCCTTTTAAGGGAGGAAGATGCTGCAAAAGAACAAGTTGAAATGAAAGGCAGAGACTGTGTTGTAATGCTAACAGGCAATTAACAAACTCATGGGTGTTAATTATCTTCATACTGTATCATGTTCAATTAGCTCAGCCCCTGCAACAAAGGCAACCATGAGCAATTGCTTTGATAGGCGTACAGTACTTCATTTGTAGTTAATCGGTTTAAGCCTTGCAGTTGCTAGGCTACACCAGTCTCCAGAGGTAAAAAGCTGCACAGATGCACTATGTTTAAATGACTACAGAGAACTGTTTAAACTCAAACCATGTATAACTCTTTATTGATTTTTCACAGAAGATCTCAGCTCTGATGATAAGGTTTTGATATATTTTCCTGCTACAGCCAGTTCCTTGGAGTATTGCAGAAAAAATATCTGTCAATATGCTTCTATTATGATCTCTTGATCTGTGGCTATAAAAACCTTTAGCTGCAGCCCTTATTATAAAATAATGGAAGAAGCAATATTTGATTTTTTTTCTTTTCTTTTTTTTTTTATTCCCACTCTCTAATACATGGAGGTTTTTTTTCCAGTACCTCTAGAACTAAATTACAGCATGTTCTTTCTGTATTTCTGTGTTAGAATAATACAGAAGAATTTCTAGGACTAATTAATTTGATTGACTCTCAGCAGTAAAGGATCAGCTGTAGCATCATGAACTTTAACAATAACTACCAACTGATGGGCAGTTCTCATCAATAAGACCATCACTAGCCTCCCTCACCTGTCACCAGGCAGGCAGGGAATGAGCAATAACCACCCCCTGCAGATGCACTGCTTAGCACTTTCTGCCCGATTAGCAATTTATAATGGTGATCAAGAAACAGTCAGTGGCAAATCAAGACAACTGTCTGGCTGCCTGTTTAATTGGCCTTGTTTGCTTTTTTGATAAATGGCTCGTGACTGCTATAGGCCTCCATATTTTGACTTTTAATAGGCCACTGTGATTAGACTACCAACAGATACTAGGTCAAAAATGAGGGAAGGTGCAAAAAATGTTAATTAATATCAATAATAGGCAATTATTAGTTGGACAGAAGGACCTACTAGCTGTGTGCTCTAATGACTCAGAGATAACTTGAAGGGAAACAGTGCCAAATTAGCATAACTGTGTATGCAGGCTGCATGGTGGATCCTAGCAAACATCTGTTATGTGAGTAATTCAAACAGGATTCTTCCTTTTTGCATGATACTCACCAAATCATCAATTCTTTTTGATAATTTCAAGACAGTGATGATTCCCCTGTGGTTACTGATCTCACCATTGGGCTTTGTGTCAGCCCTTCCTATCAAGAGCTAAATTGCAGAAGTAGATTTGGGTGTAGTTTTCAAGATTTTTAAGTTAGTAACTTGTGTATAAAGGTCACTAATATTGCACTTAGAGGAACACATGCTGAGCAATCATATTGCTTGAAATATTACTCCTAGTACAAATTACCCTTTTCCCTGTTAGTCTTTTTTAGGAAAACAAACATGCAAGCAATGATAGGCACTGAAATACTTGTGTGTCTTTTATTGCTGACCTGCTGAATATACATGATATATAATATGATTATGATGTGATATGATGTGGTATGATATGAGAGCCAAAGCTCTCACATATGAGGGTGAGAAAAAGAAGTAAAGGAGCTCCTTTGACTTAAATGGATCGGCTTGCCTGTGATGGCTCTTAGGATATTGGGAATGTCACCTACATTGTAAACACAAAGTATGCAAAGTACACACAAGTGAGGTAGAAACACTTTACTTAACAAGAAATATTTTAAATAAACTTTATGTAGTAGGGTCATGGCCCTAAATTTTAGGTGATACTTCATTCTTGCAAGCTTAAAACTCTAAGAGAGCGGAACACTTCTGATGGTAGATGTTAGAGGACACTTGTTCAGAGTGCATTATCTTGTAAATAGTTTTATCACACTATTGGTATAACTGATTCTTTTTCACCAAAATGGTTAGAAATCCTTTTTAATAGCAATGGTGACAATGTGTGCTATATGATGTTGTTCTGCCTGTGCTTCTTCCTCCCTCCTGCACAAGCATCTACACGCGTGACTGTGAGAGTCAAATTCTTATATAGCTTTACTCTTCATATTTCTAAAGAAACTGCAGTCCCCACTCATGCTGAGGTTGCATAGGTGGGAATTCTACCATGACTGAAAAAAACCCAACCTTGATGCAGAACTGCAGCGTGATTATCAATCCCAGAAGAAACATCTGTGACTGCTGCCTCAGGGAAGTGCTGCAAGTGTCTGTAGAGGCTAATCCTGATGGAGGTGGGAATCAACCTCTTGTTAAGGACCACATCATTATATATAATTCCTTCTTCATTCCATGTATGTATGTATATATATATGTATCTATCTATCTATGCATCCATCCATCTGTCCTTTCCCAGGTGTAAAATCAGCAGGTGTCACCAATCTCTAATTTGTCCAGAGAGTAACATATGCAGCACCAAGATCAAGTTGATAGACTGTCTAATTTGGACATAGTCAGACTCATGGAAACTATACCAAATTTCTACTGCTGTGATCTAGTGTATGTTACAACTGTTTGGAGCAGGAAGTGTTTGTGCAGAGATTTCTTTTGATATTTCAAATTTATTTTATGACCTATATTCTAAAGTTAGGGGAAAAGGCAGGCTTTCAGTAGCAGAGAGCTCAGTTCTGGTGACAAGATGAGAGGTATGCTGTTCCAGATGTCTTAAAAAAAGTATTTGGGAAAGAACATGCTCCTGGCAGATCTTCTTTTGTAGGATTCAGATGTCTGACTGCTGAGAACCCGCAGCGCTGACTGACGGAGGAGGGAAAGAAGTGTTTCATACTTAACAGTGCTTTACTTGTCAAGGGAAATTCTGCTGGAACCTGAGCCCCTTTATTTAGAGAGAGGAAAACACAGGGAGCTTGCAAGATTTGGGACAAGACAGATTACTTCTTGAAGGGTTGGACCAACAGCTACACAATATCACATGTGGAATGTGCCTTGGATGAGGGTAGATGGTATGTGGAAAAAAGTAGCAGAATCACAGGTCTGGGAGGGAAGGGAAAATTGGATAGTGGGTGGTGTCAGGCACCACCTTCACCCTTCTCACCTACTTCTCCATCCCTCCCCAGCCAACTTGAGTGTGCCTTGTGGAAACCACTCTTGACTTTCAACAAATGCAGGTGGTGTGGAGCATAAATACTCATTTTCCTCACTTTTCTTTTCTGACTGGCCACTCTTGTCCTTTTCTAGGGTGTCACAGACCTTTCTGGACTTGCAATTTGACAGGTGGTGCTGTGTGGAGGTGGCTTGACTTCTGCTCACAGCCTGATGCTTTGCAGCCACAAGTGTGTGAAGACTTCCCCGGCTAAAAAGGAATCATAGTAGGCACAAGCACATATTACCTCCACCTGTTATGACTGATTTTCAATACTGTTTATTTGCAACAGAACAGTATATAGAGGCCCCAGAAGAGAAAGTGTTATAATACTGTGAAAATACCTGTCCCAAAGATTTTAAAAGTTAAACAAAGAAGGTGGAAAGAGATGTTCCCACTTCATTGCTGGAAGCAGAAGCGAGGAGCAGAAGTGACTGAGGCAGGCTTTCTTCACTTTCCCATCTCCCCAGCTCCAGCCCCACATCTTAGCTACAGAGCTGTCCTCCTAAATACATCAAAAATTTCCTATAGTATTTTAAATATATATATATGTACTTAAGCAATGCTTAATGGGCACACATATCACCTATAATCATATTGTTTTTCTACTATAACTAAGGTGCATAAGCTTTTAAAAAAAGGAAATCCCAAACTGAGAATGAAAGCTGTGACTTTAAAGAACTATCTCCCAACTTAGAATCATCATTTTCTATTTTACATTAAGGAGTGGAAACAGTGGGAATCATAAGAAAACATATTGGCTGAGTATTCCAGGCAGTAAAGGCCACTTTTTACCTCATAATGAAGATATTTTACTGCTTATCTATTCGCTCAAGCTTCACTTATGCAAAGAGAGAACCACTTCATATTTCCAGCTTTTGTAGCTAAAATGTACTATGGGATGCTTAGCATATTAAAGACTGATACATGTTGTTACGTCAATTTTGGAATTCTAGTTGATGCAAAATGGAAACATCATGGTGGAACCCTGAAAAATGATCATTGTCAGGCTTTAGAAGGGCATGTTTTCCAAGAACTTGTTTCTCTGTTAAGTTCCATAAATAAATGGTAAATAATCGAAGATGCAAAGCCTACTACAAAACATTTCCATGCTTCATACAATTTGTGATTTTTTTCACCTATGACTCTCATATTACTGCACATATTGATATTGCTGATTTGGGCTAGGTTTTTTTTTCTCAGTTAGAATTTCTTAATATTATTTTAAAAAGAAATAAAATTTCAATTATCTACAGCTGAATTTTAGATCCTTTTTTTTTCCTTTACATGGAATATTTGAAGACATCTGATGACACAGTAAAAAATATTTTGATTTTTTTTAACTCTAAACTTCTATTTGTTTAGACAGGATTTGTCTTGAAAGTAATTTGTTTAAAATACAGGAGTTCTGAAATCTTACAGGCATAAAACTTCAGCTCAGATGTTTTCTGTTTTCTATCTCTCTTAAGTATTCTTGATATCTCGAGATTTAAATAGCCAGGAGGAAGAAAACAAAACAAAACAAAACCAGCAACCTGCTCCTGGAGTTTATGTATCCTGATTGATCTTTCTGTTTTCTCACTTATTTTGCATAAATTATTTTACTAACCTCACCAGGGGAAAAATCACGGAAATAAAAGGTTTATACAGCATGGAAAAATCGGATTGAGAATCATTCGTGATTCAACACATTTTGGTACATAAGGACTACTCTTTGAAGAGCTGTGGGGGGTGTTGTAATTTCAATAGAAGAATATGACCCAGTTGTTAGGTGTGCTTTTTTGCTTTCCAGTTCCTTTGAATTATGTGCATTGTTTCTATCAATAGAAGTGAGTTATGCTAGCACAGAGAAGTCTCTTTTCTTTCTCAGGTCTGCTACATGCTGAAGCACTAGAGCTTTGTGCTGGGAGATCACGCCTCTGTTCTGAGATCTCATTCTTCCAGATGAATTCTGACTGAACCTCTTCTCAGATGCTCTGAAGGACGTGTTGTCTTCATCCCACATAGCTCTAGGAAATTACTTTTAGGTAATGAGTAGTCTAGAATATATATATTTTTTTTTTTCAGTTTCTTTTGAAGATTTTTGCCCCCACACAATCATCAGTCATCTTCTATCCCATCTCATGTGAATTCAGCAGTTGCAAGATTTTTGAAAACCCTAGGAAATTATTGTCCTCTTTTAAGAAAGGAATTTGAGAAGTTTTCTCTAGTGTGAAATAGGAAAAATTCTGAAACTTGGTAAAGCTTTGAAGTATGCNTGGCACAGTTATCGCACCAGGGGCCACAGGAGACCCCAAGTGATTTTCAGACTGTGCCTAATGCAAAAAGTATTTACAGTCAATTCTATTAATTGTGCCAGAGATGGATGAGTGTATTATGTAGGTCAGATTTCCATCTTCCAAATAATCCTGAATTGTTTGCCATTATTATACTGGTGACAGTGAATTTCTATGCTAGATGAACACTGTTTGAAATTATTTAAGCCCAGAACAGAAATTTTATCCTAACTGACTGAATTTAACAAGCAGACAGAAGCTGTGTGTGACATTGAAATAATGACCATTTATATTGCATGACTTCCCCATATTAAAAGTTATTTTGAAAGTTCTTTTCTTTTGTTTTTATAGAAAACAGACTCTCATAATGAAATGTAGGCCTGATGTTTTATTTTTTTGGGGGAGGAGCCTCTAGAGGAGAGAGATATAAAACATTTAATATCCAGCAGGTTTAATTCAGAAAACGTGAACTCCTTGTCATCAAATTTTATTTCAGGCATGGCTTAGAACACAGAGGTCTCTTCTGGAAAGCTGTAAGACCCAGGAAGCTGGCTATGCATATCCCAGATTTACAATTAGGAATGAAAAGTGGATTTGTCCAGTTTTTATTTGAGTAATGACAGATCTTTATCTTTCAAAAATAATATTCCATGTATTTTCCACAATCTCTTGAATGATATCTTAAGTATTACATACATAAAGTGAGAAGTGTATTTATACATGTGTATTAAAGTACATGCCAAATTGGTTAGTTATGGATTTCATTTTTAAGGAGTATGATAAGATTTCCATTTTATTAGCCTCTTACTTTAAATCAATAAAAAGTACTTCATCGCAAGCTGTCATATCAGAGCAGAGTTGAGATTTTGGAAAAAGAGGTCTTTATCTCCCCTGGTCTTTATCTGCCTGTTCACTGGCAGCCTGCTACCCCACCTCCCTGATAAGATAATGGTATGAGGCTAGATGACTACTTTTTTTCACAAGTTTTTTTTTTGGCAAGTCAATCAATTGAAAGAAATTCCACAGAGATGTGTAGTATCATCTTTTGTATCTCAAAAACTAAGTTCTATATTCTTAGAACAACAGAATCCAGGAAAAGTAATTCTAATTTGCTAGACCCATAACAATCTATTTTGCTTGTACTTTACTTTGTATTTAGTGGATTTAGTATGACGAGCTTTTCAGGGCAGAGTTTCTGCTGCTGATTTTGTGCTGTGGTGATCTAAGTGTATCTCTTCTTTTGTGCTTTCCTCATTCTTAAACGTTACTGTCCTGACCATGAGTGTCAGACATTTGCAAATGAAAGTGGTGCTACGGGGGTACAGACTCTGGTATATTGAGTACAGTATTGATATTAAAACCTGGATCCAGCTACAGTGTCAGAAGATAAAATTGGGGCACAATCCTGGTTGTTAGGATAAGACATGGGTTGAATAAAACTCTCTAAATTTGAAATAAGGATACCTCTCTGCCTTTCTCATTTCTTTTCATATTGAAGGCATCTGGATGATGCCGAAAATTCTGGAAAATAGGCACTCGGCACAAAGTTAATGGAGAAACTTCTTCTTCTTCTGTTTTGTCTTCAGGCTATCTGCAGGTGGCTTCTTCAAAACATCATGTCCTTGGTGAGGCATGGGAAGCTCCAAGACAGTCCCTCAGAAACAGGCCTAGTGGCTCCTAATATGTGAACAATCCAGGAAGCTTCACATAATTCTAAAAGTCCTAAAAATCTACAGAACACAAATCTTTAGGCTTCANTGCTTTTGGTTCACACTGAAGCTGTGTGGGACCATGTTATTTTATCTGCATCAGAGGGCCAAAGATGGTGGACATAAATCATTTACTTCTACATTAAGGCATAATGGATTTCAACAAAACTATCTTAATCTCAAATAGTTTTGGAAACCCTTCAGATTCGCAATTTGATGTGTTTTATTTCATGTGTTTTAGGTCATCTGTACAGTTTGTAACAGATAAACTACTGAACAGAAAAATACCAGTAGGAGAATGTTCTCTTTATATTAAGCAGTGATCTCAGGACTTTGTACTGCAATTTATGGTTACAGTGCAGCAAAGATTAAAAAAATGAACCAAGTAGGAAGAAGAAAACAAATGACCTAGAAGCATTTGGAGGAAAGTAGCTGACTAGGTTTTTTCTCCCCAAATAACGTGTTGCCATTGTGTGATGATTCTATTGTCTTTATGTGTCTTCAACATTAATAATGAAAAAAAATTAGTACTCCTGATACTTGGAGATTTATTTTTGACTGGGCTAACATAGAAGCAATAGCCTTTAGGAAGAGGGTAACTGATAGGATTGCATGGTCACCCTCAAACCAATCCACGTGCTGCAGACTCAGATGCACAGAACGCATTTGAAAGGAAGGTAAAAATTCTGCTCTTATCTAACCCCAAATCCTGTAAGACTCATTCAAAACAAAATCTTTCAAGTGTATCCATTTAATCTGTGAGACCAGATACAAGATTAATTTGAATGTACTGCTAATCTATAGATCTCCAGACACTGGAGTTTCCCAAAGGGGCTGCTTGAGATGCTGCCTGACATGGTGATGCTCACGCAGCTTGTCTGAAGAGAATCTATGCTCTGCAGATCTGTCTTGCCCAAAGGCTCAAGACTGTTTTAAATTTATTTTAGACTCAGAGAGCACAGCAGGAGCACCTGGACATAATTCTAACTTTTATCTTTGGACTGCCTGTGAGCAGATAGAGCAGGAAACCACCCTGGTGTCCTGACATAGCTACTCTTTTCTGTTAGGTCAAAATCAAAATCATTGCTGTGAGAAGGAAAGATTTGTTATTCAACTTTCTGATAATTTTCATCTTATCAACCAAAACCTGTAACTTCCTTAAATAAATCTATAGCTAGTTAGGGAGTGAGACTTCAAGGGAAGCTGAATAGCCTCTCCCTGAATATGTACTTTGATAGGATCAAGCTTAGAAGAGTGGATGCATAGAAACATACAATCATAGAATGGTTTGGGTTGGAAGGGACCTATGGAGGTCATCTATCTAGTCCAACCTCCCTGCAGTGGGCAGGGACATCCCCAACTACATCAGGTTGCCCAGAGCCCTGGCAAGCCTCGCCTTGAATGCCTCCAGGGATGGGGCCTCAACCACCTCCCTGGGCAACCTGTTCCAGTGTTCCACCACCCTTGTGGTGAGGAACTTCTTCCTAATGTCCAGTTTAAATCTACTCCTCTCCAATTTAAAACCATTGCACCTTGTCCTTTCACTACAGGCCTTTGCAAACAGGCCCTCTCCAGCCTTCTTGTAAGTTCCTTTTAGGTACTGGAAAGTCAC
>VWZO01015774.1:1018-19105 GCA_013396975.1 Bucco capensis | reverse complement strand
TTTTCTCTCATTCCACTGGATTGTTGTTCTTCTCTCTATATGTAAAACCTTCAATATTTCATTTAAGCAGGTTTAGCAATAAATCCTCTAAAACTCACAGAGTGCCTTTATGTTATATATTTCATGTAATTTTCACCTATTTTTGAGCTTTGTTTTTAATCTGATCTGATAATTTTTTTTCAGGTTATTATAGTCTGGCTAAGATAAGAAATCATTGCCTAATAACAGCAGACTGGTAGAGTGCCCAGAGGACAAGGCTGGCTCAAAGACCACAAGCTAGAATACACAGGATTTCAGGAGATTTGGCAGTGACTAAAAAGCTAAATTGCTATTGTACTGGATCATAAAGAGGTAAATGCTTGCTGTGGTCTAAGGACAGTTATACAGTTACTTTCCTTATTGCATGATATGAATGAAGAACAAAACATGTTGTCCTCGTGTAGACAGGGTCAAAGAGGCCATCAGTCATCCTTTTACTTTCTCCTTTACCTATAAGATCATAAGTTGTGAAGTGCTGTCAATTGCTCTACAGGCAGACTCAAAAAAGAGTGATATATATTCTGAGTTGGCACAGTGAACAGAAATGTCTTGCAAAGAAATCTTCTACTTTGAACTGTGCATGTGCAGTCTATAAAGTGCAAAATACCATGTATTCATTCACTCCAAAATTCACCTGATAGGAAGATATCATAAATAGTTTCAGAAAAGTTTATCATCTCCATACAGCTATATGCTGTGGCATGTGTCATCCACTCAGTCTTCTACAACTATAGCAGCAGCTAACAGTGAAATGGTCTTAGCGATGTGTGAGACACAAATTATGTATACTCATTAGAAGTCTGGTATATAGGGTGATCATGGAGAAATGACTGAAATAATTTATTTCACATCCGTAAGTAGAATTGGAAGTACAATTTTCTTTGTAATCAACTTTCTATCTTTCTTTCGTTTAAATGCATTGCGTGATTAGCTGAAAGAATAGGGTATTGTACCAGACAGGGAATTCAACATCATTTCAGCTTCAATTGCTTTGTGGACTCCATAAATCTTAGTAGTCTCAGCTGATATTCCACCACCTGCCCCCTACTCCTCCATCAAATTTCATCACATATACTTTAGGAATGTATAATATATTGTAGCAAAAGAAGGAATAAACATAATGGAAGAGAGAATAGCATCAATTAAAGTACACACTGAGGAAATAAGCCCCTTAAAAAAGAACTAGTGCAAAGTGCTCTTCCAGTCTTTATACTATTTACAAGGTAAGGCTTGCAGATTGTGATATATTTACTATGACTCAAGGTTGTTTCTTGTATTGAATTTTTTTGTATATGATCCTAAGAGATGGGATTTCAAAAAGCAAAGGGATTTCCATATTTGTTTACAGGAAATTATGTTAGACAATGCAGACTATATTCCCTGGATACATTCAGAAAAGTTTGTTTTCTTTCGTCTATGTGGGACATTGGTAGTTCATCACCTTTGTAATGAGGCTAGGCCATAGCCTGTTGCTCCATTTCAGCACAAATATACTCTACAAGCTTTCAGCCTTTAGACTGAAACAGGCCTCCAATATTCCATCTTTTTATATACCCTTTGAAAAGACACTTGGTTCACAGTAGTGTGAACTACACAACATAGTTTATTGTGGGTTTGTCTTGTTTGTTGAATATGGGAAAGCAGCCTGGCTAAAAAAAACCTTTTTCTCTCCTGCCATCTTGCCTCAGAAGTGTTAATGTTTATTTGTCATAATTTAAGCTTCAGGTGAAACTTCAGATTTCCCCTTTTGTAAAAGAATCCAAAGACTTTGCAATGCTACCTTCATGTCTGCCCACATTCCAGGACTCTCCCTCATAGCACTGAGGAAGCAAATTCACAAGTACTGTCATTTCAAATATGTTTTCCCTGCATGCGTGTGTTTCATACTACAGTCATAAAGGTTTTTTGACATTTGCTATGAACTGGTAGCTGATTTTCTGCTTGATTTTTATCAGTATTTTCAATATCAGTTCTTATGTGACTTACTAATCTGCTTTTACGCCTTCTAGTGAAGAGCATTGCAGCCATGGTTTCCCCATGTGTACAGTGACATTTTACGAACTAGTTCCTTCCTTAGTATTTTTATTTTTTTTCCTCACAACTTGAAAATATAACATCAGATATAAAATATACATAAAATTTTTAAAGAGATCTGAAGATGTGAAACAGCTTGAAATCAAAACAGCTGCTAAATTACAGTCTTCTTGAGGACTTTGGAAGAAGGCCATCTGGCACAAATATCTCTGCCTTGGAGTTCAAAGCAGTAGGCACTTAAATGCATATATATCTCCTTACTTATCCTTTACAATGATCTTTTCCTGCAGCAAGGCATGGAATTACACAATGCCCAGAGTTTCCAAAGGCTTGCACCAGCGTATCCTGCAACCACATTTTCATGGTTCCATGTTTTCTGAAAATGAATTAATTTCATTTACAGTGCAAAACATCCCCTTTTTTACCATCAACAGTACCAGCTTCCAGAAGCTTTCCATTTCCAGACATCATGCTCCATTGATACTTCAGAACACATTTGCATTACAAAGTCACTGCTAGCATAGCCACATTGGCATATCTCTTGCNGAGGGCGCAACTCCAACTTTTGTTTTCTCCTTATCAGTCCCTCTCGGCGAATTCTTTTGTGGGCAAAGGAAGGGGAAGAAAAGAAAACCAGCCACAGCGTTTTCTTAAAGAGGAAGCGTCTCTGTCCCTTGTCTGTTTAAAAGCAGACCAGCCTCATTTCTTCAAAGGGAATATGGCGTAAAAATGTTAGAGGATCCTTGATGTCTCTTTCTCTTCAATTTTAGTCACCGTATGACATGGATATGCAGTGTAGGCTGACAGGAAAACCTTTTCAGCTGTCATAGCAACACTATCGACTCTGCATAGCATAACCTATTGGCAAAAGCACTTTTGTACTGGCATTGCTGCGGCAGACATCGGGGGCGGAGGGGGGTTGATAAACTGTGTTTGCTAAATACCTTGGCATAACATCCTGGTTTCAAATATGTTGAAAGATGTTTCTTACACTGATGATTTTTCTGTGTAATCATCCTTTGAAATTATCATACAGAATATTCTGAATGAGTGCTGCAAAACACAGTCCTTATCACAGAATCACAGAAAAGTTGAGGTTGGAAGGGACATCCAGGGGTTATCTGGTGACATGCCAGGCATCAGGCTCTGTTAGAAAAGGGCCAGGTTCCAGTTTGGATCACAGCCCTGCAATTAGACCTCTGAAGTGCCAAACATAAAGCCTTACCCAGCATTCACATTGGTACAAACTGCAAGATTCTAAAATGACTCCCCACAAATTAAAGCACAAAAAACTAAGACAAGGTAATTAGAAATAATGAGAAATGGTGTGTATTTATGGAGAATTTGTAAAAATAAACAGGCACCCAAAGATTAATTATGAAAAATTATTCTAAATAAGAAAAAAAATGTTTGAAAATGGTAGTCCATTCCTGGAAAAAATCTCAGTCAGAAAGAAGTAAGCAAACAATTTCTTCGAACATCTGAATTTACTGATTTCTCATTTATTTCATTACTTACCACTGTATTTTCCTCCATTCTTCCCATTGTCTTATTCAAATCATCAGAAATTACTAATTTTCTGTGTATGTGTTGACATATAGCAACATTTGTATTTGCTGTAGTTCCACTGTTTTTTCACTTTTGAAGTTTTGACTAATTTTATTGGCTATATATTTTATCTTCTTGCATTAACATCATTATCTTGCCTTGGATTTCACTTCTTACCATATATTATTACTTTGTGTTAAAATTTTTGCTAAAATTTCCATCTAGCCTCTCTTTGGCTCCTGTTCTTTTATCTTCCCATGGTATGGAAACTGGAATATTTATTCTTTTTATTATGGTTATTTGAAGTACTTCCTTGTTCTTGCTTATGCATCCATTCAGAAGATCTGCCCAACTGAGTTTTCATTCCATAGACTGTTTCTCAGCTGGCTGTGACACATCTATTCAGTTTTGTAATGGTTTTAATACATAAGCTTTAAAAAGAATCTAAATTATATAAACATGTCATACTGAAATTGTGCTAGGTATGTATGAGTTTTAATAGGGGATTGTCCACATAAGACATATTTTTCAGACTTCTGAAAATGTACATAAATAGAACAGCCATGGCTTAATATACAAACACATGCACAGTATGTTCAAATCTCATATTTCAAGATGCATCTGGAAGTAATATGTCCAGGAAGCAGATATAAATCTGGTGTGGAAAGCTGGGAATGATTTCAGAAGCAGGAAGGTGTATGAAAAGGAAGCAACAAGATTTAATAATAAATTAACTAAAATCTAATTTACAGTTCTCTTTTTTAAATTCTCATCTTCAGAGGGCCTTTTCTGAGTTCCACAAAAATTGAGCAGAAACTGCTAAAATTCAAGATTTTTATGAAAACAATTTTGAATGGATGTGTTTCTTCTCTGTTTACTGCTACTGCACTGAAAAATAGCTGTGGGTCCTATGGAATGCATAGGGGATGGAGACAGATATAAAACTGCTGATTGTTATTCTCTGAATTAAAAACAAAATTGTTTTGATGAATATTTTTCATTCTTGGATGATCATAGCTGTATTTTCCCTATTTTTGCTATGAAATATTGATGTCAAATATGCTAAAATAATTGCAGAAGCTGTAAAATTTGTTCTGTGTTATGTGTGTTGTGTTACAATGCTTTTTTATGGCATATGTAGCAGATAGTTGTTCCTATAAGATTGTTTTCTAAGAAGTGGCAATTTGGATGTAATATGAGGTACTAGTATGTAAATTATCTGAACACATAACACAGACCATAATTCTTGGCTGCAAGCAAGTCTGGTAAGAGTTTACCAGTGGATTATTATGGGATCATGATGCACTGCAAATGGAAGATGATAGATTATACAACTAAGGGCCAGGGAATTCCATATCCCATATATTCCATTGATTCTGCGTAATTGCACTTTGGCTAGGATCACAGCTTTCCCCCTAATCTATATAAACATGTTACAGATCATCTCAACATCTCACATACATTCGAAATGATGAAAATCTGAAGGTGTAACAAATGGGATAGTTTGTTTATTTTAGTAAGGTACATTGGTTCCTAGCAATCACTCTGAATGATTGGCAGAGTTTTCAAGCTTTGAGGGTCCATATTTATTACATCTACCTTTTCTCCAAATGTTTCTTCTCACCTCTCATTATTGAAGATGTGGCATCCTATCTATGATCAGTGTAGCTGAAAATCAAGGAATAAGCTACTGTGATATCACATTGTGTGTCTTACTGTTGCTGTTTTTTATGCTTCTTTCTTCCTCACAGTTTGCATTTGAATTCAGAAGCAGTCACTACTCAAATGCTTTGTGGAGTGCTAGGATACAGTTTATCCTCACAGCATTTTCAACAGAAACCTACACTCACCCTGCCTGTGCTGAAAATTGATCAAGCCCTGTAGCTTTGACCTTGGTAAGCTTTACTGAAATACAGCACAATGTCTTCAGAAAGGATGTGTTGCCACCCAGTAACCTTGGAGCACAGCTGGAACAACACAAGCATCACAAATCCAGTATTGCAAACAGGTACATGCAGACTTTCCCTAGGGATTTTGGTAGTGTCTCATTGCTGGCCAGATTCAGAAGTGCAATTGCTCTTCACATTCAAGATTAATTGAGCGACTATGTTAAATACCCAAAGAAAAAATCTTACCATATTTTGTTCTGGTGATAGCACCTAATGTAATCTAAAAATGAACAGAGCTACGAAGTGAAAAGTCATTTAGGAGAACCATTTTTCTAATTCCTTTCCTACTTTATTTCATAATGGTGTACACAAGAGAATTCATCAATTTGTGAATTTTCTTATGAAAAAGATAAAAATCCTTGAGAAATCCTTGTCTGCCAAATACTTGAAGTAGAATTGAAAGTGATGCTGATGACCAGTAAAAATAGCACGGAATATCCCCCTACCACCACTCTCTTGTTTATCTACCTCTTTAAAATATTTTTGCAATTAAATTGAGGACAAAATGACAAACACCAGAGAAGAATAACACTTATTAAAATTTGGAAAAGAATAGGAGTTATTGTATCCAGTGAAAGCCCAAAAGATGGAAGGTCTACACTGAGTCTTTTTGTTGTATTAGCAGAAGGCTTCATATTTTTAACTGTATTAGTGTGCAATATTGCTTTTTGTGGATCAGATTACCTCCTACGAATGCAGCGGCAAATGTCAGACATATTAATGTGACTTTTGAAGCTTAACTGATTATAGTATTACCACAATATTAATAAAAGGATGAATAATGTAAACAGACTTTCTGACTTGATAATAGTCATTCTAAAATGAAAGAAACCTCTCCATCCCCCTCCTTCAAGCTCTGTGTTCTGACACTATTGCCTTAGGTCTTACTCCAGACTATTGCTTTCAGTAGGAGTAGAAATGAGTCCTTGAAGATTAACTCTGATATTAGAGTGACTGTTTCAAAATAAATGATGAGATCTTAAGTTCTAAAGTCCCACAGATTTCTTTCTCTACTTTGTACTTTCTACAAGTAAGGAAATTTGTTTGACTGGACCTCTTTTTCTCTTTTCAGTGTCAGTTCTGCAGTTTCAGCTTGAAATTTTNGCCACACTATTTTTGATACAGGACAGGATCCCATTGGCCTTCTTGGCCACCTGGGCACACTGTTGGCTCATGTTGAGCTTCCTGTCAATTAGTACCCCCAGGTCCCTTTCCGCCTCGCTGCTCTCCAGCCACTCTGTGCCCAGCCTATAGCTCTGCATGGGGTTATTGTGGCCAAAGTGCAGGACCTGGCACTTGGCCTTATTGAACTTCATCCCATTGGAATCAGCTCATCTCTCAAGTCTATCCAGATCCCTCTGCAGAGCCCTCCTGCCTTCCAGCAGGTCGACACACCCTCCCAACTTGGTGTCATCAGCAAATTTGCTGATAATAGACTCAATCCCCTCATCTAAATCATCAATAAAGGTGTTAAACAGATGTTAAACAGTTAGATGTGAGCTTTCCTGTCCCTTCATTACTGGCACCACTGCAGGTCCAACAGGGCAATATCTGTCTCCAGGATTCAAAATCCACGGCATCTGAACTGTTATTAAATTCTCTCACCAATTACTGCCTTCATAACTATGTTGTATCTAAATGTCCATAGGAGTAAAAATAAGGCAAAGCTTATTTTACTTAGTAGATTAAGCAGATATTACTTCAAAAACATCTGAAGAACTGATATTTTCCATCTTTTTTCCCCAGAATTTATCTGGTCTCCTAAGTTTTCTTGGAGATATTGAAATGCAGGCAGCTAGCCAAGTGCTCCTGCAAACAAATTTTTTTACATAACTTTGACATAAGATTCATCAGAGGTGTACATGCCATTTAAGTTCTTTGCAGAAGCTATATTCCACAGCCTAAAGTTTTACTTGCCCAGCAGTTCATTACACAATTTTCAGTTTAAAAAAAAAAAAAGAAAAAATATTATTTATACATCAGATCTTTTATCTAGTGTTATATTTAAAACTTTGTATAAAGAGCCCAGTCCTTTCCCTATAAATGTGACAGGGAGATTTATCTTCAGTTTATTAAACACAGGTTCATTAAATGCAGAGAAATCCGGGTAATTGTCCTATGTTTTTACAAATAGGAAGCATTTAATTATAACACTTCAGAACATGCATTTTTCTGTTTAATGTATATAGAACAACAAAAACGTACTTGGGTAAAATGCAGTTGTTCTAAGTGAGGAGCTCATGTGCTTTGAAAAAACAGAACTGTTTCTCTTGTTCATAGAAAAATGTGTCATGACTTTCTGCTTTAAGCACTGGTTTTTATTCTGATCATAATCTGTATACAAGAATTTCACTATTTCCTGTGAAGAACCATTCCTGTGCTACCTAAATGCCTCCCCTATTTCATGTAGTGGTTTTGTGAGGTTAGCTTCCTTTCATGACAAGGAATGATATAAATTTCTGTGGTACTTACTTTGTGCCTTTTTGTGGTTTGCATAAAGTTTTAATACAAGATATTAAAGTTCCCACAGGCTATAGGAGAATATCTTCAATATGAACCCCAAAGTTTTTAATTGGCTGAACATCTGTGCAGATTTCCTCTACTGTTGTTGGGTTGGGGCAAGACTAAAATAATATTTGTAACAAGTTCTGTAAGGCTGTGTAAGCAATGACTGCTCAATCAAATATGTGCATTAAGGTGTGCTGTCGTATCAAACCAAATGCACAGAAATCAAAATGTTTATTAATTAGAAAATAATTGTCATTGCCATTGCTTGTAGGCAATTTCTTGATAACTTTTTTGTGTATGCTTACAAGTTCTTAAAAATGTAGTGCCAAAATGTAGGAAGTAGACACAATTAACAGCCTCAAATGAAAATCAATTCAGATTTATGAGGGTTATATCTTAAAAAAAAGGTGTTTCAAAAAGTGTGAAAAGGCAGAAGAAATTGTTTAACAAAATACAAAGCCCTTCAGTTCAATGTTTGAAAATTATATTGATCTAATTGATATAATTTATATTATATTATATAATATATAATATATTATATTATATAATATTTTAAATTATATTGATAACACTTCTCCATAGTAGTTAAGAAGTCTTCTAACAGGAATATGAGAGTGATAATCTTACCTACAATGAAGTTAGATTATGTGCACGGGAAAAAAACACCCACCAAATTCACAGGAACTGCTATGTATTAATTATCATGCACTACATACTGTGCTTGTATTGATGGATTTGAAGTGAACACTTTTCCTTAATAAATGTCATCAAACCTTTTATTTGATACAGCTTATTTTGAAAGGCATTGCTTTTGGCAATGAGGGAAAAAAAGTAAAATAGGTCACATCTCATTTAAATTCCAAAATGCAGTAAAC
Source organism: Bucco capensis (assembly GCA_013396975.1). NCBI lineage: Eukaryota > Metazoa > Chordata > Aves > Piciformes > Bucconidae > Bucco > Bucco capensis. The sequence continues at coordinate 10,152 of VWZO01015774.1, read as the reverse complement.
TGCTATTTCAAAGCCTGTAGCAACAATTTTGGAGATGAAACATTAACGAGACAGCAAGTTTAACATTATCTAAGTATAAGAAGACAGGGACAAACAATTAGATTGAAAATATATTTCATTCTTGTAGCAGTTAAAAATTATTCCCTCAATTATGTCTCAATTTTCTTTTAAATGTTGCTGCAGAAAAATGTGAAAAAAGAGCACAGTTAGAAGAGAGAAAAATTCATTTTTTCCAGTCTGAGATGGGAAATACTAATTTAAATTTTAATAAAATGCACTAAGGTGGAATTAGCTGAATTTGTTTCTTTGTCCTCTTGTCAGAGATCATCACCATCTCAGTAGCTACAGCAGAACAAGAGTGTTTGTCAGTTGCTGCAATTCGACATATTAATAAAAAGTTCCCACTACTAGAAGTGTGAGACTCACAGCCTGATAATGAACCAAAGCAACTGTAAGAACATATAGTCTGTTCTCCCCTGTCTCTACAGGGTAACCTTTGACAGAAAGATAGTTCAAATAGGTTAGGGCATTAATGTCTTAAAATATTCTAAAGAATGTAAATCTACCACAGATCGGCAAGTTATAAATTTTTGTTTCTCACTCATGGATTCAGCTTCTGCTATCCCAGACTCAAGTTTATCTAAATTGCAATCTAATCTTTGCCTATAAAAAAAGGTGGATGTTTGTTGTATAAAAATGCACTTGATCTTTCTAAATCCTATAATGTGATTCAGTAACTCAAATTCATTTTATCACAGTGTATATTTCCTTCACACACACACACATTTTACTTTCCAGGAAATTAAATCAACAAAATTAGCTTTTATTTAGAGGCATGAGCCTTTGACTATATTGATACAACTTTGGTTCCCACCACACACCCTGCTCCCCCCAAATATTCTTCATGTGATTGAAGATAAGTCTTAGTGTCAGTTTTAACAATGTTTTATGACATCTAGAGAAGAGATTCAGGGGGCATTTCTGAAGCTTGTACACTTCCATTGGATATATAAGAATATTTGCAGTTGTCTTTCATATCTTTGCCATTTTCAAGTCCAGTGCTGCAAATTTAGGTAATATTTTTGCATTTCATGTAGGTAGCCTGTCCCTTTTTCTACCTTCTATACAGTATATTTTTAACTCAGCAATTACTTATTCAAACAGTTTGGCCACTTGTCTTGTTTATTCAGCCTCATGCACATTGGAATAGACCATTAGAAAGTGCTTTGCGACTGCTGTCCTCCTAGAACGTCAACTAGCTGTCCTGGACCTCTTTGTCCTACCTAGCAGCATCCCATGGCTTCTTGCCTATCACTTCCCAGATGATGCCAAAATCTGCTGTTCTGAAGCCTCCTGCCTCCCTTCCCCAAGGATATTCAATCTCTATTGTCTCATGATCACTTCAGAAAAGGCTTTTATCAGATGTTCTTCCAGAGATGTTTCTTCAGAGGTGTCAGATGCCTGTCAGATGTTTCTTCCAGAGGTGCTGGAGAGGGTCCAGAGGAGAGCAACGAGACTGGTGAAGGAACTGGAGGGGAACCCATATGAGGAAAGGCTGAGGCAACTGGGATTATTCAGCCTGAAGAAGAGGAGACTCAGGGGGGATCTTATCGCCCTCTACAACTACCTGAAGGGAAGCTGTAGTCAGGTAGGGGTTGGGCTCTTCTCCATGGCAGCTAGTGACAGGACAAGAGGCCATGGCTTGAAGTTGCAGCAGGGGAGAGTTAGACTGGACATTAGGAAGCACTTCCTCACGCAGTGGGTGATTGGGCTCTGGAATAGGCTGCCCAGGGAGGTGGTGGAGTCACCGTCCCTGGAGGGGTTTAAGAGAAGATTAGATGTGGCACTGAGTGGCATGGTTTAGATGTTGTCGTGTACTGGGTCATAGGCTGGACTTGATGATCCTGGGGGTCTTTTCCAGTCTTCGTGATTCTGTGATTCTGTGATTCTATGTTATGATCTGGCGAGTTTATTCTCAACTGTGAGCAGCAGATCCTACAAAGCACCTTCCAGGTTGCTGTCCAGCCTACATCAAAAATTGTCCCTAGAAATTTGCTGGAGATGGTGCACCCATTACGTAACACATAAAAAATATGCAGAGACAGAGCAGTTAGTCAGCAGGCAGCTAGCTGCTTGCTCTGCCTGGTGCCTGCCTGCAGTTGTCTCACACTGTTCACTCTGAACACGAGGTCTACTGCCTTTTCTTTCATTGTGTCCTGTGCTCCCTACATACTCTAGCTTTATTCATGAGTTTTCTAAAAAAAACATGCAGCTAGTTCCTGGAAGCTGTAACTGTTCTATGATTCTATGATTCATTGCCCTCTACAACTACCTGAAAGGAGGTTGTAGAGAGGTGGGTGTTGGCTTCTTCTCCTTAGTAACTAATGACAGAAGCAGAGGGAATGGTTTGAAGTTGAGACAGGGTGGGGTTAGATTGGATATTAGGAAGAAATTCTTTACAGAAAGAGGGGTGAGGCACTGGAACAGCCTTCCCAGGGAGGTGGTTGAGTCACCATCCCTGGAGGTGTTTAAGAAATGTGTAGGTGTGGTGCTCCAGGACATGCTTTAGTCCTGCAGGGGTTGTGTGGTTTGTTTTTATTTGGTTGTGGGGTTTTTTGTTTTGTTGTTTTGTTGGGGTTTTTTTGTTGTTGTTGTTTTTGTTTTTGTTTTGTTTTTTGGTTGGACTCGGTGATCTGAGAGTTCATTTCCAGCCATGAATGTTCTGTGATTCTGTGAAATTAGCAAAGCACAATAATGGAGAGCAACAGACAAGCAGTAGTGAAGTTCTTTATGTGAGAAACCAACTGGAATGCCACACAGCTCTGACTAACAGGGATGAAGAAAGAGTTGAGAGTTTTTGGGTATAAAAGGGCAGGCTAATGTGGATGGTGCAGTGGTGGATCAGGACACCTGATTAGGAAGAGGAAGTCGATGAGACTTTCTACAGGTAGCTGAAAGTAGCCTCAAAATCACAGGTCCTCGTTCTCATGGAGCACATCAACTGCTCTGGTATTTGCTGGAATGCCACACAGCTAGGCACACACAGTCCAGGAGGTTCCTGTAGAGCACTGATTATTACTTTATGACACAGGTGGTGGAGAAGCCACCGAGGAGAGGTATGCTGTTCATCCTTGTACTAACAAACAAAGAAGGTATGGTTACTGATGTGAAAGCTGGGGGCACTCTTGGCTGCAGTGACCATGATATAGTGGAGTTCTAGGTCCTGTGTGGAAGAAGCAGGGTAATAAGTAGGACAGCAACCCTGGACTTCAGGAGAGCTAACTTTGGCCTCTTCAAAGACCTACTTGGAGGAATCCCATGGGCTTGGGCTCTGGAAGGTAGTGGGGGCAAATAGAGCTATTTAATATTCAAGTACCACTTCCTCCAAGCTCAAGATGAGTGCATCCGTATGAGTAAGGAATCAAACAAAGCAGGCAGGAAACCTGCATGGATGAGCAAGGAACTTCTGGAAAAACTGAAATGGAAGAAGGAAGTTTACAGTATGTGGAAAAAGGGACTGGCCACTTGGGAGGAATATAGGTATGTTGTCAGAACATGCAGAGATGCACTGAGGAAAGATAAGGCCCCCTTGTAATTAAATCTGGCAGTGACAAAGGATAACAGAAGGACTTCTTCAAGTACATCAGCAGCATGGAAAATTGGGGCCCACTGCTGAAAGAGATGACTGCCCTGGTGACAAAGGACACAGAGAAGACAGTTACTGAATGCCCCCTTTGCTTCACTCTTTACTGCTCTCAGGAACTGAGGGAGTTGGCTCTGCCTCTCTAGTCCACTCTGGTGAGACTCCACCTGGAATACTGTGTCCTGCTCTAGAGTCCTCAGCATAAGAAAGAAATCTGTTGGAGCAGACCCAGAGGAGGGCTTCAAAACTGATCAGGGGGCTGGAACACCTCCCTTATGAGAACAGGCTGAGAGAGTTGGGGTTGCACAGCCTGAAGAAGCTCCAGGGAGCCCTTATTGCAGCCTTTCAATACATAACCTGTTATGATAGGACGAGATAATGGTTTTAAACCAAAATATGGTAGATTTAGATTAGACATAAGAAAGAAATTGTTTACAATGAGGATGGTGAAACACTGGAACACATTGCCCAGGCAGGTGGTAGAAGCCCCATCCCTGGAAACACTTAAGGTCAGGTTGAACAGGGCTCTGAGCAACCTGATCTGGTTAAAGATATTTCTGCTCACTGCAGGCAGGTTAGACTAGATGACCTTTGAACATCCCATCCAACTCAAAGCATTCTATGATTATTTTGGTATCAACTATAGCTATATTTTCCTTGAAATGAAGATGAAAATTACATTAAGCAATTACATAATTTTCTCTTTATTTTATCCCCCCAACAGGACATTAATATTACCCTAGTATTTGTCTGTCTGATAACTGCATCAGTTTGGTTTTTCTCTTTTTGTAACTGCTAGTCAACTTCTGTGGGATGCTCATTTATATACATACTTATCATCATGTAATGTCCTTTTTGAATTAGATTTATACCTTGTAATTTAGTATTGACCTAGACACTCTAGCCTACAGTACATATCCATTGTTCTGCCTTAACTGAAGCACAGTCACTCAGCAATATCTGCCTTTTGGTTTTTACAGATGTTCTTATGTGCTACTGTCCTGCTGAAAGACAACTTGATCCATCCTATTTCTTTGATCTTTTGATACAAATCCACAAATAAAAATTACTATCAAATGGTAGTTTGGAATATTTAAGCAACTGGCTTTTCTTGACCTTCCTTACTTTCTCATATGTCATATCTTACTTCAGTCGTTACTTGAAAAATGGTACATATTTTTTATAGCACTATATCATTTTGTCACATACATGTAAACCCAATAATGCTTTTGGCCAAGCAACCCCATATAACATATTCATTTTCTTAGTTCTGTTCTTTGCTTTAACTTCTTTGAAAGACGAATCTGACATTTTTCTTCTATTTTCATTTCATAAATTCACCGAAATTCTGATTTCAAAATTTTTTAGTTATTATTACTCTATTACAACTCTCTTAACATCAACACAATTTCTTCTAATTTACTCTCCATGTGAAAGAATAGAACATATTTTCTACTTAACACTGTGCTCAGAATATATGTAGTTTATTTTCCCATTTCATTTTATCATTTCAGATGCATTTTATTCCTCAGTGTTTCATTAGTATCTTCTTGTGTATGTATTTGTTTACAGAGATTCTGTTATAACTTCTCTAGTTACATGGTTTCTCTGACTTAACAATTTTGCCACCACTTATTCTATGTCTCAGTTAATCAGTATTTAAAGACCTATTTTCAGAAGTGATATATTTTTTTTTTAAATCACATTTTTTATTTTTTTGCAGGATTGAAAAGAATGTGATTCATTTTTTATCTTCAGTTTTGGGAACTGAAATCTCTTTAGACAGACTGAGTTTTCTTGTAGCTAGGATAAGTTTAACCTATGTGCTTCCTTATGTCGTCGTTGTTGTCGTGGCTAGGCTTCACGAATGAAGATCCAGGAAGGGCTCCATCCATGCTTCTCATCAGCACCTTTTCCAAGCGTGCTGATAAAAAGAGGGTAGCGGATAGCACCCTCGAGCCTGCGCAATGGAATTTTTTTAGGTGAGACACAGCACGCACAGAGTTGGACCCACCCTTTAGTCCTAAGGTTCATCTGCCAGGGCCTAGCAAGCTTGCACGCTGGCAGCGAAGTCCTTAGGACGGAGGTTTAACCTCTTAGATGGAAGGCCTTACAGGGCTAAACGAGCTCCATCTGCCCGTATTTGGAATCAGAGTTATCCCTTTCCTAGGATGACTGCCAGAAGGCTAATGAGCTGATCCTACCCATCCAAGGATTCTAGGAACATAGGTTTCACTCCCCACACTTTACTGTGGGCAATGAGTTTAATGCTCCCTCTGCTATTGGCACAGTTATTGCACCAGGGGCCACAGAAGACCCCAAGTGATTTTCAGACTGTGCCTGGCTTCCTTATGTGATCAGTTAGGAAATGTCATCTTAACCCAGCAAATACTTACTCAGACATATATTTATGACCCCCGAACTAATTACTTCAATTGGATTTTATCTACCCATACAACCTATTGGCATAAACTGCTTAACTCTTCATGAAATTTCCTAACAAAAACCAGAGTTGCCTTAAGTTACCACAACGCTTTTTACTTTTCTACTGATTGATCCCTTGATGATCTTTTCCTGATCAACCCCCATCCTAGTTTTTAAAGCATTCTGAGGAACTAGTTCAAATCATAGAATCATAGAATCATAGAATGTTAGGGGTTTGTCCTAAGCATAACTAGGATTTTCTATGACTGTTTTTCCATCTCAATACCGAAGAATTTATGCAGTAACAGAAATACTTTGATTAGAGCTGAAAGAAGATGTGCTAATGATTTGTTATTTTACGACTATGACATGCATGTTTATCAAGAGATCACACAGGAATATAAGACAAGAAACTCACCACTGTAGCCATATGAAAAAGATTGGACCATCAGCAGAAAGAAAGCTCGCAGATTTGAGCAGACCCATGTGAACATGTGGGGGCTGTACAAACATCAGAAGATACCAAAGGACACAGATTAACTAACATCAACACTGTGGGCCAGTCTTTTGTTTCTGAATCACCCAGCTATTAGGCCTGTATAGCTCTGCCTGCCTTGCCTGGGTGGGGTAGGGCTGGTTTCTCTTTGTTTGTCATAACACGGGCAGAAGCGCTTGATTGACATGTCCTGTCTGGGCTGGGTTTACCTGTCCTGCCTCCTAAGCTATATATTGTGAATAAAGTTGTCTCTGTTTGTCTCTGTTGTTACACCCTGGAATGCAGAGTCTGTGATTATTAATTTGACCTCTGACAGACCACCCTTTGAAACTAATGATTTAGTCCTTAGAAGAAAGAAGATTGAAGCTTGCAGCCTTGTTAGTATTATCTTCCAAAGAAGTTCTCATAGGAGAAGCTTTTAAAAACCCCTTGATACTATGGTTGACTACATTAACAGTCTTGAAAAAACAGTGATAACCAAAGAATACATCTAGTTTAAGATCATGAAGTAAACTTTCTTTGCCCTTTAATTTTTGAAGAAAAGGTGTCTTAGACTTTTTAAGAGTTTTTTATATGTCCTAGAGTTTTCACTGACTAGAAACTGTGAAAATAGATAGAGCTATCCTACATGAAAGACCATGTAATTACGTGGGCATAACATTAAGTGTGGGAGACAGCCTAGAGACATTACAGTTCAAGCTTAGGTTTTGTGGTTATTGTACGGTTTCTTGTTGCACTGTTTCACTTTCTGTATTGTTATCCCCCCCACGCGGCAGCTACATTGCTTTCCCTGGGCAGCGCCATATTGTTCAGCCCACTGAGCTAGCCCCGCCTCTGTCCTAACCCTATTGGTTGTCTCCCCTGTCTTTCCCCGTTCCCTGGTTTACTATTGGCTCTTGATCCCCCAGTTCCCCACATTGGCTAGCTGGGCCATTTCCATTCCACACAGAAGCTTTAAAAATCCCCAATGGATTTGAATAAAGGCTTTTCACCCTTGGACCCTCGGAGTGTGTGTCTCTCTGGGAGATTTAGAGTGGGGAGCTGGTCCCTTGTGGTCACCCCCATCAATTAAGTTCTTAACAAATATAGAACAACTACTTTTTAAGATATATGAAAAAATAAATAATTCTGAAAAAGACTAAGCAGTTATTTTGGTTGACAACAATCTATAGCACTGTGTAGGTTGTTCTCAGTATGCCTGCCAGTGTTGCAGTTTACAGCTCTGGCAGTGTTGGAAAGAAGGTTAAACTGTAGTAAAAATGCAATCTGTTCCTGGATGCTGGATTGCAGTTTACTAGCTCCTCTTGTCTAAGTTTAGACAGTGCAACAACACAACAGCTGCTATCAGCAGATTAGTGTAATCACTTTCAGTTGGTTTTGTTTTTTTTTCTCCTGTCCTTAACATGAAAATATAGAAATTTGATAAATGTCTTCATATTATGAAATCATAACTTAAAATTGTTCTCACACTTGTCAGCATGTGTTTCCAAAAACTACTTAATCTTAACTAATGAGAATTCATTGCTGAAGATTTTATGTATTGTAAGGTAACTTTGTATATAAATGTACTTAGGAATGTATACCAAACAATGAATAAGGAAAAATGAATCTCTTAGGCATGAATGCCACTAGTCATTAATAAATTTTATTTAAACTTTTATTATATGTATACTATTCTAGCTATTATATATGCTCTCTCTCTATTGTAATTGTATATATTTATTTAAACTATGTGTGACTGAGTCTCAAAGTTTATTAGAATCATTAAAGCAACTGTTATGAGAATTGATACATTGGCATTCAGCAGACATTCTCTCTCTGGGGCACATTCTGCACTCTATATCTGTATAACTGGATTCTGTGATAGACAGATTTACTGGGTTTGAGGGAAAGTATCTCTCTGAGGCTTTTAATAAGAAAAGATCATCACAGTAATTGTTACCATATGGGAATGCTGTCACCCCAACAGTCAGCTGTGCTTATCTAAACTGAATAACTAATAATGGCTTTCTTTTATTTTTTTCCTATGATCTCACACCATCCCTATACACTTTACAGAGTAGAAAAGAAAACCCACAAGTGTCTCTGTCTTCTAAGCAGCCAAACTTATATGCTACATAATAAATTAACAAATGGCTGCAGCGTAAGAACGAAATGCACAGGCGATGGAAGCAGGGACAGGTGGCCTGGGGAGAGTACAGGGAAAAGGCTAGGCAGTGTAGGATCGAGATCAGGAAGGCCAAGGAGCAGATGGAGCTGAACTTGGCAAAGGAGGTGAAAAATAATAGAAAGGGGTTCTATAGGTACATTAACCAGAAAAGAAAGGTCAGGGTGAGTGTTCCCTCTCTGCTAGGTATAGAAGGTAGCCTAGTCAATGGGGATAGGGACAAGGCAGAGCTGCTCAATGAGTTCTTTGCTTCGGTCTTTACTGGTAGCCAAACTTCCCAACATGACCGAGACTCAGTAGCCCTGGATGACAGATGGGTGAATGAGGAGCCTCCCGCTGTATTTGAAGAACAGGTTCGGGACTACCTATTGAAACTTGACCAGAATAAATCTATGGGCCCTGAT
>VWZO01015769.1:44510-125408 GCA_013396975.1 Bucco capensis | reverse complement strand
ATGACCATGAGCCCGCAATGTGCCCTTGTGGTTGNGTGGATAGGAGGATGACCATGAGCCCGCAATGTGCCCTTGTGGTTGAGAGTGCCAATGGCATCCTGGGATGCATTAAGAGGAGCGTGGCCAGCAGATCGAGAGATGTTATTCTCCCCCTCTACTCTGCTTTGGTCAGGCTCCACCTGGAATACTGTGTCCGGTTCTGGGCCCCTCAGCTCAAGAAGGGTAGGGAGCTGCTGGAGAGAGTCCAGCACAGGGCTACCAAGATTATTAAAGGAGTAGAGCATCTGCCCTACGAGACAGGCTGAGAGATCTGGGTCTCTTCAGCCTGGAGAAGAGGAGACTGAGAGCGGACCTCATTAATGTTTACAGATATATTAAGGGTGAATATCAGGAGGAGAGAGCCAGGTTCTTCTCAATGCTATCCAATGTTAGGACAAGAGGGAATGGGAGCAAGCTGGACCACAGGAGGTTTAGTACTAACCTGAGGAAAAACTTCTTTCCAGTAAGGGTGACGGAGCACTGGAACAGGCTGCCCAGGAGGGCTGTGGAGTCTCCTTCTCTGGAGACATTCCAGAGCTGCCTGGACACATTCCTGTGTGACCTCATCTAGGTGATCCTGCTCTGACAGGGGGGTTGGACCAGATGATCTTTCTAGGTCCCTTCTAATTCCTAACATACTGTTAAATAGCAATGCAATTAAAATATCCTTATTTTTCCTTGATGGTAAAGGTACTAAGAAAGCAGAGAGTGGTCTGTGAAGCTGGTTGTTACACTCCACATTCAGCGGCAGCTGTTCACAATTTTGTAAAGCAGCCTCATCCTTGTAGCTTGAACGATTTCTCAAATGCATAGGTCGTCACAGTAGACTCATCATTTTCCACAGTCTGTTCTTTAACAGCTAAGCTGGAAGCATGATCCTTGGAAGAGGGCCACAAAAATGATTACGGGATTGGAAAACCTCCCCTATGAGGATAGGCTGAAAGAGTTGGGGTTGTTCAGCCTAGAGAAGAGAAGGCTTCGAGGGGATCTGATAGCATTCTTTCAGTACCTAAAGGGAGATTATAGGACAGAGGGACAGAGAATCTTTAGGAGATCAGAGTGTGATAGGACCAGGGGGAATGGTTTTAAGTTGAAGGAGGGGAGGTTTAGACTGGAGATTGGGAGGTGGTTTTTACCAGGAGAGTGATTAAGCACTGGAACAGGTTGCCCAGAAAGGTTGTGGCTGCCACATCCCTGGCAGTGTTCAAGGCCAGGCTGGATGTGGCACTGGGCAACATGGTCTAGTGTTTTGGCATCCCTGCTTGTGGCGGGGGGGTTGGAACTAGATGATCTTTGAGGTCCCTTCCAACCTGGCCATTCTATGATTCTATGATTCTATGATATGATAAGATACTCCCAGGATTGACTTGCTTTGAGTCAATTATTTTGAAGCATATGAATGAAGGCAAGACACCTCATGCTGTTGCCCGAAGAAAGACTGAAGTAATCTTCAAATTATACAACTGTCTAATGATGACACTAATGAGCTCCTTAAAAATCTAGAGAGCAACTTAGATAATGATTAGCTTGTGTTTTTGGTGGACTAGTACTGAGTTCAAAAATATATTCTAACCGAGTCTTTCACATAATTTCCCCATATATGTTTCAAATTTTCAAGGTAATAATAAGTGAAGATGAGATTGTGATTAAAATAGAGTTTTTGTAGTTGGAAACAGAGACAGATTTCCATATTTTCCAAAAGGAACTGTGATCATGGACATAATGTAAAAAAGGTTTAAAAACTGTTACATTTCTAGGCAGTCTTATGGCTTTCTTATTTACTGGATAATGCCTATAAAAAATGACAATGAAAAGTGAAGTCTGCTATTATTTGTCATGCCTACAACAGCTACTCTATTTGCTGTCACGTTGCATTGTATGCATTGTGCTTCTTTTAACAGCACTTAGACATGCTGACATAAAATACAAACATGATCCAATTACGTTTTCTGCAACTGCATCTCATTTTGTTAATGCTTACAAATTAAGGTGTCTATCAGCCCTTACATGAGACAGAACACAGATAGCATTATAAGTTCCTTGAATTTTATAGTGTGCACCACTTAAATACAGAAGCAACCCTAATCGTAAACAGTTGACATGTAGCTCATAAGCTAGTCTAGTCAATATGAAAATGCAACCATGTAGTGCATACTGAAATGATTCCTCCTTACAGTTGTTTATTAGTGGTAGTATTATTTATTTGTAACAATTTGCTTTTAGTAATTTTATTATCAAAGACAGTCTAAATGTACAGCATTAGTGTGTGCATTAACTTCCAGAATGATCAGTGTAAGTCTGTATGACAGTATTTTGTAAGGATGCTATTTGTTCACATGTCACAGATTTGTATGGAAAACAAGAACCTCAGAGAGCAAAAGAGACTCATACATTGCCAATAGTTACCAAGTGGGGTGTTAAAATCTAGCCCTATAGGCTAAGGTTCATTAGATGTAGAATTGCAGTCAAAACCCTAGTGCTCCAACAGGACATGCAATATGGGATTTCAGTGAAGCAACTTCACTCTAGTGATGCCAAATCCCCTAAAGAATAGACATGGAGCAAGATATTACTGGAGGAATATAGAGTTACCTTTAATTGGAAGCTTCCACGCTTTCAGGATCCTGTACATGGACACGTGCACAGTCCCCAGGGATTACCCCTTCTTATAGGTTTATTAGTAATTAACGTATAGATATTCTATAGCCAACCCTGGCACTAGGTTTTCCTCTACAAAATCTGCAAAATACACTTAAATCTTTAGGCATCACTAGAAGCAAAACAAGACCTGTGTCATTCCTGAGTGAAAAGCGCTCTTGCTCCCACCTTGTACCTCCTTGCTGTACTGGATATTGCCTGCTAGTTTCCTGAGGGTTATCATTCTTATTTCTCCCTCACGGCTACAGCTACTGAGCTGATGGATTCTTCACTTTGCCATTGTCACTAGAGCTGAGACATCAAGTCCAAGCTTTTTGTGGCACCTCCCTGTAATGCCTCAAGGTGGGTATGACTTGAGTTGTAAGGTACAAAGTTTCCTCCTCTGTCAGGCTGTTCTCCTTTTCTAGTAACCTTTCCCATTAGTGGTGAATGGCTGCAGATGGACTGTCCTGTTGATTTCCTAGGTCACTCCTGACTTCCCAGCAGATATTCCCAGGAGGAACAGAAGGAAAAGTGAGGAGAAATGCCCTGAAGTGCCTTTTGCGTGGTAGTGGGGTTGAGAGTAGTGACAGTCTTTGTGAGCAGCAGTTGCAGTGACCCTTTTTAGCAGCTTAAGAACTTTTCACCATATGCTGCAAGATTCCAGGGGCAATACATTGGAATAGTTGGTTCTTCTGGGATTTTTTTGTTGTTGTTCTTGAAACTTCCTGTTTAAGCAGAGCTAATATTCCACAAGTTGTTGTTTTGGTTTTTTTTTCACAAAGAGGAGTCATTGGAAACTCTGACAGGTTCAATTTTTTTATCTGAACAGTTGTTTATGCTTCTCCTGTGATTTCCATGGGAAGTCTATGGTTCTTTATTTCATTCACCTTTGAAGAGGAAACTGAATTTCCTTAGTGTTAAATAGCTCAACTATCTGCTTGGCTTTTCCTGTTTTCATCTTTAATTTTATTGCCATTAACATGGTTACATATGGATAACTGTAGGGCCGGTTACAAGTATTAGATGGTTGGCCAGAAGTCTGGCATTTGCAGAAATTAGTTTATTTCCAAATGGGAAACTGAACCTTTAGCAAAAGAGTAATTATGGAATACATGGACAAATAACCCAATGCTCCTCTGCACTGGTGAGCACTCCAAACTCACCTGGATATTTTGAGAGGTGTCATGTTGTTCAGCCTGAGCAACAGTACCAGGAGTTTGCTGCACAGAAATTTCTGCGTCTGTGAGGAAAAAAAAAGTATTGGAAACATATTATAGTAGAGTTGAATTCTTGGTGTCACTTTAGTGCCATAGAGATAGTCATAAACGGTAGCCCCAAGAGACCCCAGACCAATAATAGAGATTGTTATAATAAACACAGCATAGGTTCTCAGAGCTGCTTACAATATATGCAGTGGTATGTCCTCTAGTCAAAGACTTTGCTGCTGCAGGGTTGATTTTTTGCAATATCTCATACTTATTTGCAGTACCACAAGGGATAGTTTTTTTTCCTTATTTTCTTCCATGGTAAGTTTTCTAATATTTGTCCCACATTTCTCTATTTTTAGCAGCATAATAACAGCAATAAAAAGTCTCATAACCTGTAGTCAGACTCCCATTTGTATAATTCTACTTCACTCTTCATTTCTCAGCCATGGAGTAAGAAATGCTTAGCTCTTTTAATCATATAGTAAACTTTCATCACTTAGTGTCTTTGTTGCAGGAACAAGTCTTGCTTTCTTTTTAGCAGCAGCTTTTGCACTAGTAATAAACCCAAAGGAACTGAGAGAGCAGAAAATCCTGCCTGAGTCCTAAAGCTACAGTAGCTTTGGATGGAAAAAGCTGAGGTACAGAGAGGTACATGAGGGATTTGCTTTGCTGGAAATACCATTTCTCTCTCCTTACCCTGCAGCATCTTCAGTTCCCTGCAGAGGAAATTCTCTAGTGAACAACACTCCTAGCTGAGGATTTCATACTTGTGTATTAAGGGATCAGGCCCAGTCAGCATAGTTTCATGAAAGGCAGGTCCTGCTTGACTAACTTGATTTCCTTCTATGATGAGGTAACACACCTAATGGACAAAGGGCAAGCAGTAGATGTCATTTACTTGGATTTTAGTAAGCCCTTTGACACTGTCTCTCACCACATTCTCCTGGAGAAGCTGACATCACATGGTTTAGACAGTTTTATGCTTTGCTGGGTAAGGAACTGACTTGAGGGCTGAGCCCAGAGAGTAGTGGTAAATGGAGTTCATTTTAGTTTGCAGTCGGTCACCAGTGGTGTTCCCCAGGGCTCAGTGTTGGGACCGGCCCTGTTCAATGTCTTTATCAATGATCTGGATGAGGGGATTGAGTGCACCCTCAGTAAGTTTGCAGACGACACCAAGATAGGAGGGAGAGTCAATCTGCTTGAGGGTATGGAGGCTCTGCAGAGGGACCTGGATAGGCTGAATTGGTGGGCTGAGGTCAATGAGATGAGCTTCAACAAGGCCAAGTGCTGGGTCCCACACTTTAGTCACAATAACCCCATGCAATTATAGGCTTGGGGAAGAGTGGCCGGTCGAGAAGGACCTGGGGATGCTGGCTGATAGGAAACTGAACATGAGCCAGCAGTGTGCCCAGGTGGCCATGAAAGCTAAGAGCATCTTGGCCTGTATCAAAAATAGAATGACCAGTAGGACCAGAGAAGTGNGGGGTTGAGAGTAGTGACAGTCTTTGTGAGCAGCAGTTGCAGTGACCCTTTTTAGCAGCTTAAGAACTTTTCACCATATGCTGCAAGATTCCAGGGGCAATACATTGGAATAGTTGGTTCTTCTGGGATTTTTTTTTTGTTGTTCTTGAAACTTCCTGTTTAAGCAGAGCTAATATTCCACAAGTTGTTGTTTTGGTTTTTTTTTCACAAAGAGGAGTCATTGGAAACTCTGACAGGTTCAATTTTTTTATCTGAACAGTTGTTTATGCTTCTCCTGTGATTTCCATGGGAAGTCTATGGTTCTTTATTTCATTCACCTTTGAAGAGGAAACTGAATTTCCTTAGTGTTAAATAGCTCAACTATCTGCTTGGCTTTTCCTGTTTTCATCTTTAATTTTATTGCCATTAACATGGTTACATATGGATAACTGTAGGGCCGGTTACAAGTATTAGATGGTTGGCCAGAAGTCTGGCATTTGCAGAAATTAGTTTATTTCCAAATGGGAAACTGAACCTTTAGCAAAAGAGTAATTATGGAATACATGGACAAATAACCCAATGCTCCTCTGCACTGGTGAGCACTCCAAACTCACCTGGATATTTTGAGAGGTGTCATGTTGTTCAGCCTGAGCAACAGTACCAGGAGTTTGCTGCACAGAAATTTCTGCGTCTGTGAGGAAAAAAAAAGTATTGGAAACATATTATAGTAGAGTTGAATTCTTGGTGTCACTTTAGTGCCATAGAGATAGTCATAAACGGTAGCCCCAAGAGACCCCAGACCAATAATAGAGATTGTTATAATAAACACAGCATAGGTTCTCAGAGCTGCTTACAATATATGCAGTGGTATGTCCTCTAGTCAAAGACTTTGCTGCTGCAGGGTTGATTTTTTGCAATATCTCATACTTATTTGCAGTACCACAAGGGATAGTTTTTTTTCCTTATTTTCTTCCATGGTAAGTTTTCTAATATTTGTCCCACATTTCTCTATTTTTAGCAACATAATAACAGCAATAAAAAGTCTCATAACCTGTAGTCAGACTCCCATTTGTATAATTCTACTTCACTCTTCATTTCTCAGCCATGGAGTAAGAAATGCTTAGCTCTTTTAATCATATAGTAAACTTTCATCACTTAGTGTCTTTGTTGCAGGAACAAGTCTTGCTTTCTTTTTAGCAGCAGCTTTTGCACTAGTAATAAACCCAAAGGAACTGAGAGAGCAGAAAATCCTGCCTGAGTCCTAAAGCTACAGTAGCTTTGGATGGAAAAAGCTGAGGTACAGAGAGGTACATGAGGGATTTGCTTTGCTGGAAATACCATTTCTCTCTCCTTACCCTGCAGCATCTTCAGTTCCCTGCAGAGGAAATTCTCTAGTGAACAACACTCCTAGCTGAGGATTTCATACTTGTGTATTAAGGGATCAGGCCCAGTCAGCATAGTTTCATGAAAGGCAGGTCCTGCTTGACTAACTTGATTTCCTTCTATGATGAGGTAACACACCTAATGGACAAAGGGCAAGCAGTAGATGTCATTTACTTGGATTTTAGTAAGCCCTTTGACGCTGTCTCTCACCACATTCTCCTGGAGAAGCTGACATCACATGGTTTAGACAGTTTTATGCTTTGCTGGGTAAGGAACTGACTTGAGGGCTGAGCCCTGAGAGTAGTGGTAAATGGAGTTCATTTTAGTTTGCAGTCGGTCACCAGTGGTGTTCCCCAGGGCTCAGTGTTGGGACCGGCCCTGTTCAATGTCTTTATCAATGATCTGGATGAGGGGATTGAGTGCACCCTCAGTAAGTTTGCAGACGACACCAAGATAGGAGGGAGAGTCAATCTGCTTGAGGGTATGGAGGCTCTGCAGAGGGACCTGGATAGGCTGAATTGGTGGGCTGAGGTCAATGAGATGAGCTTCAACAAGGCCAAGTGCTGGGTCCCACACTTTAGTCACAATAACCCCATGCAATTATAGGCTTGGGGAAGAGTGGCCGGTCGAGAAGGACCTGGGGATGCTGGCTGATAGGAAACTGAACATGAGCCAGCAGTGTGCCCAGGTGGCCATGAAAGCTAAGAGCATCTTGGCCTGTATCAAAAATAGAATGACCAGTAGGACCAGAGAAGTGATCATCACCCTGGACTTTCTGGATGAAATGATCACATTTTCTGAGAGTTGCAGTGCTGTCTAGCTTTGAATAATACTAGAGAAAGCGTCCTGGTTTGAAAGGTCTCTTGTGCTCATGTCAAAGTTTTTCATCCTTTGCAGTGCCAGGACAGAGCCTATTAGATCTCCCACAGGCCTGTGCCACCACTCAGAGAGCTGGCTGTTCTGGACGCTGGGAAGTGTTGGGTTTACGTACCTTGGGCAGTTTTTACAGTAGATCTGTGGGTGTTGGCTGTTCTGAATCCCCAGTCCAGAGACAATCCTTCCAAGGCCAAAGATTTGAAAAATTAATTACAGAACTTTCAGACCTGCTGGCAGAAACAGGGCTCAAGAGTCATTGAAACAGGGAAATGCTACTAGAAAGTTTTGCTTTTAGGAAAAAAGCAAAGTCCAGGGGAAAACATATTGTCAGAGTTTTTTTCAATGTGCTGTGATATACCTAGAAATGTGCATATGCAGCTTTCTCTGCCTTACAGTCTTGTGCACTTTTGGCATGTTAGTGATGGACTGGTAATGGTGGAAATCTAAAAACTTTGGGAGACCTGGTTTAAGCTTCACCTTGCAATCTGTCAATTACTGACATGAAGATGAGCTTGAACAGCTCTTTTTTAGGATCAACTACTACAGGAGAGGGGTCATAATAGAAACACCACTTTAAAGTACTATTTTTCATTTTAATGGTGTTCTCCTATAATGCCAATATGAGTCTGATCAAGCCCAAAGCCAGATAGATCTAAAAGATGTTAAATTGAATGCACAAATTATTTCAGTCCAATCAAATCCTTTTCCTTCTACAAGAAATTGGGAGAAAACATGGGGATTTTTTGCTTTATTAGATGACACTTTGGTTTTTTTTTCTTTCATTATCTGAATTTGATCAAATTGAAATGTTACTACTTCTACGCCTGCCAGACTATCGTTTTCTGCAGCAATAAAGTAATGCAAAGGCTGAGAATTCATGCAGTGAGAGATATTCAGTGGTGTGCAGAAATATGCTGCAATGATAAAGTTCAAAGCAGAGGGCTTTACACATGGAAGAGATCATGATGGATTAGAAATTGAACTTTTTGACTTGACAAGATGATAGCCTTCCAAAAACAACAAAGGCAAATGTCACTCAGAGCAAATTAACAGGAATATTCAATGCAAGACATAGGAGGAAACTATCCTTCAACTTAGCACTGATCAGTTTTCAGCTGCAGTATACCAGTGTGAACCACATTTAAAAAGTGATCTATGGGAACTAAAAAAAAAATTAAGGAAAGCAAACACTGTAAGATATTTTACAATGTGATCTACAAAAAGAGGTTGAATGAAATCATAGAATCATAGAATGTTAGTGGTTGGAAGGGACCCAGCAAGATCATCTGGTCCAACCCCCCTGCCAGAGCAGGATCACCTAGATGAGGTCAAACAGGAATGTGTCCAGGCAGCTCTGGAATATCTCCAGAGAAGGAGACTCCACAGCCCTCCCAGGCAGCCTGTTCCAGTTCATCCTGATTGTTCCCCGTACTGCGGGCTTTAGTGTACAGGCATTTGAGCGAGTAACCACTGCTAGAGCACCGCCTGTCCAGAACAACCCCTGAGGTAACAGAAGGGCTGGCAAAACACCCCACAAACTTCACAGGCTTGTTTCTTACAAGCCAGGTTTTCCCCCTTCCCCTCTTTGAATCTAGTTTAAAGCACGGTTAATGATCCCAGCCAACTCCCGTGATAAAATCCTTCTCCCCCTTTGAGAGAGATGCACCCCATCTCCCATACTAGACTCCCTGTGTGGACTGGTTTAATCTGCAGAGGAGAAGACTATGGCAGTATATGCTTACTGTTTTCTAATGTTTAAAAGATTGGTCAGCTAATCATGTCAGCTAATGGGCAAAACGGATGGGATACATGTAGCACTGCAAATTTGAATTACATTTTAGTAAAAATTGTATCTGTAAAGGGATAATAAAATACTGGAACAGAGTACAAATGGGGATGACAGTCTTTCCCATCAGAGCAGGTTGTACAGATGTCTTCCAGGGGTGATTTGTGTAGGAGTGGAGGACAAATTTGGCCAATCTGAGACCAATGTCTGTCGGAGGTCAGATTAATAAGCATGGACTCTGCATCGCAGGGTATAACAGCAAAGACAACTTTATTATGGAATATTCACAACATATATAGTTGGAAAGGTGGGGAAAGGTAACCCAACACTGGTGTGATGTTTACCTGACCCAAACAAAGGCAAGCCAGCCTCACTCACCATATAAGGCAAAGGCCATCAAGGCCTTAATGACTGGGTGATTTAGAGACAAAGCCAACTCCTCCATTAGCAGCCTAGCTGAAGGAAGAATCAAAGGTTGCTTACACAGAGCAATCATTCCCTTTGTATCTTCTGATGTAAACGTTTATTTTGATGTGCAACCTGGGCTCTGCTTGTGCTTCATTGATTTTCCTTGGTTTCAGTGCTTTAGGGCAGCATGACTGTATCAGGGACTCTACCAGGGAAAAGAGAGTGGAAGATGGAAAGAGAACAAACCAACAATGTAAGGCAGCAGATTCTGTATTTTATCAGCTGGTAACAGGAAAAAGCAAATGAGAAAGCCTTACTAGACAGCATTCTCCTGAATGTAAATGGTTGAACCATGAATCCTGCTCAGCTGCAGCTCAGACCTGCATCTTGCCTCTGCTGCCTTTCTACTGTTCTATCAGATGAGTCAAGAGGAGGAGCTGGAATCTGATTGATCTATTTATTTGAACCAGTACTAGTCTAATTGAGTCCTTATCTCTCCTCTACATGTTTAGCATCTTTCTACATACGCCCTGTCTCTCATGTCCAGTTCTTTTTCCCTTCTGGCCAAGCTAGATACTTTTTCTACTTGAGGAAAAAAAAAAAAGAGACTGGCATTGAGACATAGGAGTCTGAATTCAGCTTTACATTCTTATCTCTCTGCTCTACTTTAGGGTGGTTGAAGGTCTGGCTTTTTAGTCCCAGCTCCAGTATTGAGTTTGCAATGCATCAAGTATCAAGTAAAAAGAAATGCACAGCATTTATTGTACACTGTTGCGGAGAAACATGCATCTAGGAAGTTATCAGAAAATTTGGGGATCTAGTTACTCAACACTAATTTTTCTGTCTGTTTCTGTTAAGAATTAGAGCAGGAGAAATGCACAATATTCACGAGCCAAAGGGTCAGCCAGAGGCCCCATCCCCACTAGCCATATCAAATCCTTCCCCTCCTCAAGCATGACAGGGAGAGACCTATGACAATTGGATTTTGCCAGGGACCTATGACAATTGGATTTTGCTGCCTTAGATTTTTAGCCTACTTAGAGTGGGAGTGATGATTTTTTACATTACAGTACAATTAACATTTTTAAATCTGAAAATAGCAATACTGAAGAGAAGTGATTAAAAACATCCTTCCTAGCAAGAAAGTGGACATTATAGCAAACACATAACCTCTGCTAAGCTTAGGAAGAATATAGTTCTTACTCAGTTTAGCTGTTAATTACAAGAGTAAGTACAAAAGGTATATTGTTATCTGTATTCTTTATTGGACTTTGAACTTTTAATCATTGTATTTGAAAAAGCTATTTGATAGAAGTTATGAAGCTGAAGTTAAGCTCTGATGATGGCACTGCAAGTCAAAGGTTCCCAAACTGCTATGTGCATCATCAGAGATATCTCAGCTATGTGAAACTGCTGTGGCAGCTAGCCAGAAGCACCGGGTGCTGCTTGGTGGTACTCCTAACTACTGCTGCTGCTGCTACCCATCATTGCTGATGATGGTATTCACATTTAACACTACTGCTGATGAAAGTACCTGCAATTACTACAACTGCTGATGGCAGAGAGAGTTTTTTAGCCCTGCTGTAAATTACTTCCTGAGGCTTAGTTACCAGCTTATTTCGTATTGTGAGCAAAATGCAGTCTCTTGGCACTTGGAAAGAGCTACATTAAGCAAAAGTTGTTAAAAAAGGCAGATATCATAAGACTAAGCCATATTGATGCCATAAACACAAATTCAGCTTTTCCCTCTTATGGCTGATACTGTGTGAGCAGCTTGAGCCTAGAAGCGGCATACTTTGATGCAGTGCCCAAGCTAGTCTGCCTTTTGGCACAGTTAACTGCTCAAAGCTATCCTGAGTCTGGATTCAATTTGATTTATCTCAGTGTTTCTTTTCTTCACTACAGGAAGTTATGAATTTGAATTTGGGGATTTCTACATCATGCTTCATACATTTCATAATACAAATAAACTAGAATATTCATAAGGACTCTTCCTTGACCTAAGGTCAACACAAAATCTTTCTTAAAACCAAAGACAGAACCTGCATTTACTTAAAGCCCTTCTATAAAGTGCATTAAGTATTGCCTCTTGCAGTAAATTCAACAGTCAGAATTTTTTATATTCATCTTTCAGTACTTAATATTGTCATATTAATAGTATCATTGACAAGAATATTCTTCAGAAAGAGACCAGGCAAAATGTATCCCCAGGTTAGACTCATCCAGACCCCTGTCTCTAGTAAGATACAACCATAAGAGTGACTCTATAAGTTCAGTCCAAAGATTGCTTTCAGCCAAAGTCATCTTTCCAATAGTCTCTAGTAGTCTCGTAGAATATCTGCAACATACTTATTGCAATTATCTGTGAGATACTTCAAGGCCCACACGATCACTGTGTTCAAAAGCAAAGACTAACTTGTTGGCCTTGTGCTTGTGCCATCCAAGCGAGACAGCATTAGGTCACAAAGGGAAAGTTCTGCAGCAATTTTGTTAGTGAAATTGTTCCTCCATGTTTTTGCAACCAATGCCCAGTGGATCCAAATTGTCCTTCATGAGGGCATTGAACTGTGATGTTAAGATGGAGGTTGTTTCTTAGCAAGAGTCATCTTGCATGCACCTTCTGAGTGTAATCCTGAAGCTGTGAAGTTATTTACCTGAAAAAAAAGAGTTTTGACGTGTAGTGTTAAAGGAGGAAAGATGGGAGTCAGACAGAGCACTGCTTTCTCAAGAAACATGCTGACTATGCTGTGATCTGCACATGGGTTTCTTCATGCCCTGCTTAGTTGGAGTTGAGACAGATAGAATATATCTGTGGATTTTTCTTAGGAAAAAGCCCCCTGCTTTAAAATACGTCAGGTTTTTTGTGTTCCCACCATCCATCCCTTCCCAAAATGCTGTGGAAATAAGAATTTCGGACCAAGGAACAGCTATACCTTTTTGGAAGATTGTATAAAACAGAGTAAGAGAAATTAAAAGGAAATGCAAATTTTAAAGAGAAACAGAAATGAAATAGGAATTTTAATTTGTATTTATAGATAGAGTGACAGGAACAGCCCAAGGTATATTCACTTTATGGGGAAGCAAGCTCTTAAAAAGCAGTTTATAAGTCAGAGGAAGTGTCTACCTAGTTCTTCACAACAAAACCAGGGATCAGGTGTAGTTTTCTTTGATAACCACTGGAAATAGAAGGAAAAGATTTATAAAGAATAAAAGATACAGGATAACAAGAAGTGTTAGCCAACCAGCCATCCTCCCACACTTTTTCCTGCCATTTAGCAGATCGTCTGGAGCTTAACAGTAAACCAATAGTGGTGACATATAGGTGCAAGCTTCTTTGAGCCATCATGCAGTGAGCAGAATGGAAGTATGTGTATGTTTTAATGTCTGTGTGAATGACCAGGCAACAAATTTGCAGCTTTGTGTGTTTTCCTTAGCACATAAATACAGTCACACTTGAGACACAAGAGCAAAGCTAAATCCCTGCCAGTGGGTGCTGTCTTCTTGGAAGAAAAAGGCCATACACTACTAAAAGATGCTTGTACTCTAAACATAATGTTTTAATGCAGAGAAATGTCTCCTCGCTGTATATCTTTGGTTATAAGTCTTTTGTGTTTGGAGGTTGGCTAGGAATTGAAATTGCTGTTTGGATTATCACAGTTTTCTTTAGGTAGTAATTCAGGACTCATGCTAATAACCCCCTGCATCTCTTTGTATGTGTGACATTAAAAACTCTTTGCCAGAAGCAGTTAACTACTAGACAAATGGGCCAGCAAAATGAATTCTTAGGAATAAATGCTGGGATTAAGCTGCACAGAAAGACAGGTTAAGATTTTCTTTCATTCTGTGGGTTTTTTTTGAGTAGTTTATACTTTTCCCAAATGATCATCTTTCAGCTTGAATTTTTCATATCTGAAGTCAACCAGAAAAAAAGTCAACTAAAAAATAACAACTACAGGAGCTGTCAGGAAAACATTTCAGTCACTAGCATACTAGGAAAGGAGCTGAGAAAGCATTTCTTCTGTTATTGCTTTGGGGTTTTTATTTATTTATTTTTTAAGAATGTTATTTCTTAGGCAACTTTTGTTGAAAACTTGAAATTTGACAAGTGTTTAAACAGTTCAGTCAAACATATTTTATCATGCACTTATTCAAAAAACAATTTAGATATGTTGAAATCCTGTTGTTTCACATGAATCTACACACTGCTCTGAATAAAGTTAGGCTATTGCATTGAGGACATAGGATAACATGTACTTTGTTCTCCCTGTAGATGCCTAATTTAAGCAATATGACTTTGATGCCTTAGAAGTTACTTATTCTTCAGCTGTTTTGTTGCTGCACTGCAGGACAGTGTCAGTTCTATAAATATCAGTTGAAATAAATAGTTGCAATGGCTACTTTAGGCTCCTAAAATGGGCAGTGTGAATATAATACTTTGAGTTTAGGATGATGCTAGGTGAGTTTCAGGAATTTATAAACTTATTTTGTGTGTGCATTTTCCTGCTATAAAATAACAGAGAAGTTTTTATTTTACTCTATATATTTTTAACATGAATGCAGCCAGTGTAAGCATGAAGTTCAAAGCATGCTGGAAGACTGAGTGTAAAAATACGGGATGGCTGCCTCTCGTTGAATGGAACTGTACACAGGGTAAAGGTTTTTATCTGAGCAATTCATTCTAGACTTCCTTTATAGACACTGGGAAGACCCTAGAAATTTGAGAATGTTATTCCTGATATCTGTTTTAGATATTTTAGGAGGAGGTGGAGGTTTTTACTGTGGCACCTCAAGCATTTTGTATACATGTGGTTGAAAAAGCTTAAGATGAATTTTCTCTGAAATATACTATAATCTGTATAAATATATGAGATGGGGTCCAGAGGAGCTGCCCCGAAGCTTGAACTAAAGCAGAACATGGTCTGTGACTACCCGTGAGAGTTCTTAGTATGGTTCAGTATGGGTTATCTGTTATTAGCTGTGTGAGCTCTGCATCCTAAAAGTCCTATATTGTCATACTGTAGTCAAGAGCAAGGTCTTGTCTGATTATTTCAGTCTTCTGATGTTGCAACATGAAGTTTAAACCCATCAGGCACATCCTTGCAAAAGCATGGATTATTGTCATGGTAAATTGAGGAGTGTGTGTGTCAAATTCAAGACTTAAACTGTTGTCTTCCATGATTATTCAAATTGATGCCTAAAGATTTGAGTGTATTTTGCAGATTTTTAGGACTTCCAGGATTATGTGAAGCTTCCTGGATTGTTCGCATATTAGAAGCCACTAGGCCCATTCTTAAGGTACATCTTGGACTTTCCCATGCCTTGCCAAGGACATGATGTTTTGAAGAAGCCACCTGCAGACAGCTTGAAGACAAAACAGAAGAGGGCCTAACCCCATATGGGCCCTATCTGAGGGGCAGAGCTGAGGTGGGCTATTGGCAGAGCCCAGGGGTGGGCTATTGGAAAACCCGGTGCCAGGGTTGTCTATAGATATCAATATGTTAATTACTAATAAAGCATATAAAAATGTGTAATCCCTTGGGGCAGTGAGCGTCCATGTACAGGATCCTGAAAGTGTGGAAGCTTCCGATTAAAGGTAAGTCTATCTTTCTCCATTAATTTTGTGCTGAGTGTCTATTTTCCAGAAAATATGTCAACAAAATCTTGGGCTTGATCATGGGATTGTGTCCCAGAAATGTGGCTCTTTGGTGAAATTAGTCTCAAGAGCAGGTGGCCAACAGCTCTAGCATCTAACAGCAAAATGTTGAGCAGGTCATCCAGTTTGTCTTCCCATACATAAACATCACAGCATTTAACCACGCTGATTCTTTACTGATCCCAGTTACTTGAGTTACATTAACTAAATATAGCCTTTGAAACCCTGAATCTCAGATGGAGTAAGAGTAACAGTGTTGAAAACAACAGCTGAGAGATGGCAGGACATGGATCAGGTGAGATAAGCCCACCATCCCGGCAGCGGGGAGAAGTCACATGCTGTGCAGACTGACACATATCCCCAATGTCCCTGTTGGTTCCCAAATATGGGAAAATGTTTGTGAGTAAAAAGCATCCTCAGACTTTTAAAGCATTTTCTGCTCTGTCTTAACACAATGGTGCAACTTGTTTGACTGCTTTGTTCAATCTTTGATTTTCTGGAGAGAAGAAAACAAGGTATCCTGAACATGCCTAAACAATTTGCATAGAAATTGAACTGGAAGACGCAGAAACATTTTTCTGCTACTGTTGTTGACAGGCTTAGGATATAAAGCTGGAGATTTGCTTAAAGTCATAGTTTTAATAGAAAAACAAAGATGTAAGGAGCATTTTGAAGTTGGTAGACCATCTGTTCTCCAGGGAACAGGGAAATCCAAATAGGGACAGAGAAACTTTATTCAGCAGGTTCAGTTAATATTTCAGAATATTGTCTTCCTATTTGTGGGCTGATGTGAAGAGAGACCTGAGACTCAGACTTTAGTTGCCACCCAAGCTGTAACCACTCCACAGTGTAGCATGTGTTCAGTTTCCCCTAAGTGTAAGGTATAGATGTCTTCTTATTTCCCTAGGCTTAAGGAAGGATAAAATACATTAATATGTGTGAAATATTTAGGTATTACATTTCTGTAAGCCTCTGAACTACCAGCTAGAAAAATTCAAAATCGAGGCGCAAAATAGAAGCATGGTAAAAGCTCTTGCTGTTCCTACAATTCAGATTCTCAGCAGGTCATCTTTAACCCAGTAAATTTCCAGTCCTCTGTCTCTGCAGGTGTTCAGAACCATGCCATTTTCCTCTTCCTCTCACTTGCCTTCTGTTTCTCATACAAAAAGTAATGAAATAAAAGGAAAAAAAAAAAAAAAGCCTACATGACAAATGCACAAAGGAGTTGAGAGTAAAAGGAAGATAAAACACAAGTCAAGTCTATCCATTCTTAATTCTGTCTTGAAAGTTGGACGATGGGAAGTAAATGAATGAAGTCAAGAGTGTCAAATAGTCAAAATAGTCAGGTTTTAAGAGCTGAGACATACTATCTGTGATGCAGCCTGTTTTAAAATAAAACCAAGGTTTATAAATCCTCATAAGCAGCATGTATCTAAAGATTACGTTGGATAATACACAAAAGTAAAAGATAGATATGTACAGATTAATTTGGGCAAGCGGGCTGCAACACTTTTTTGTGTTTTTTTTTGTTTTTGTGCTTCCTTGTGCCACTTTCAGTCTACAAATGAATCTATCTATGCACTTGTGTTCAATTAAGGTTGAGAGTGAATATTGACATGTGCAGTGTCCTTTCCCTATGCTCTGTCCCAGGGGTACAATAGTGTACACAGATTTTTCAGCTGTTTTGTTTTTTCTACAAATATTTTATTAATGACATATCTCAAATAACCTGAGCTGTTTTAAAAGATAAAAGTACCTATTTTAAGTGATGTAAGTGCCTGTTATCTGGTCAGCTTGTAGCCTGAAATCATTCTAACAATATTTGAAATATCTTTTTTTCTCTTTATTTGTTCTCTTCTTCTGTTTTACTGTGTTCTTTTTCTGATTGAATCTTTTCTTTCTTTTTCTTTCTTTTTTTCTTTCTTTCTGGTTTTTACACAGCAGACACACAGAAGGTTAAGGTAGTAAACGTGAAAGCCTTAGAGAACTCAAAGAACTCTATTTTGAAATTTGATAAACGGAAAATGGGCATGGTATCAAATGTAATCACATTTGTATGCACATGTTGTTGAGAGCTGACACTGATTTATGATCTATCAACAGTCACCAGATTCTGTAACTGCTTTATACACATATGAGTAGATAGACAGGTGGATGGATAGATAAACAGACAGTAAAATAATGTTGCAAATTACATGGCACCAGACCTATTTATAAAAGATAGCTTATCACATTCACTTAAAAAAATGGAGATTTTTGTCAGAGCAGATCTCTGGGAAGTCTTCTACAACAAGGGAAGCTTTCAGAAAACTGAACTATCCTGTCACTGTGCTGTGTTCAAATGTTATTACTGCAAAACTAGAGCTAAACAATCCACTTTGCACAGAGTATGCCCTATCCTCACAGTAGTAGGCTGGAGGGAGAATGTTTTATGCTAGTATTTTTCACTAAAAAACATTACATTAAAAATAATCCCATTCTCTAGTTCATAGGCAGAATTCAGTAGTGCACATGCATGTGAACATTAGGGCAAGTGATCCAAATATGTGAGAAGGAGCCTGAACAGGTGAAGAAAGACAAAAAGAGTAATGAGAATGGTACTAAAAATGACAGGACTTAGCAACCAACCACAGAAGATGAGAGTCTCAGCACAGCCTCCCCCTCTTACAGTTAGTCTGTCCTCTTTATACTAATAAACAAAAATCTGCTGGGCTTCTTGAGATGTCATAGACAAAATAGACTGACCAAGTCAAAATTCAGATATTAATAAAGAGGAAGGCGGTTCTTAATTACTGCCCTGACCCAGCTTGCTCTTTAAAGAGAACTTTTTGTTTCCATAGGCAGACTGGATGCACCACTAGCCATTTTCACCAGCCAAGTCACCTGTAGCGACACCAGCTTGGTCTTGAGGATGAATAGCAGGCAGTGGGCAGACAGTGCACACATGGCCCGTTGAGAAACCCCTCTTTGTGGGGATGTAGATGTGAATAAGCCCTGGATTTGTGAGCATGGTCCCTGTCAGTGACATTGAATTCCCATGGGGCCATGTGTGACCACGTTTTCAGAAGTCCAGCCAGAGGTTGAATTGATTTGCACCCCTGCTGAGTCCAGACTTTCAGAGAACAGCACCTACTACAGTGCTTTTGTCTAGGCAGCCAAGAGGTGAATTCTTTTAGCTTCTTATCTTAAACCACCTAAATTTCCTCATCTCTTATAAGGTGATATCAAAACTTCCTTAATTTACAGAGTGAAGTCACTAATGGCACTCAAATATTATGATAATAGCTGTCTATAGTTTAATAATGGGTAATATTGTTCTAGCTCATTGTGTGATTAATATCCATTTCTGCAGCCATTGTGTGACTAGCCCCAGTGACTTCTTTACAGAAATAATGTCTTATTTTCCTTATTCTCAGTGCTGCAGAATAATTTAAGACTATTTCAATGTATTTTTTTGATCTAAATAAGCAATGACTGTATTCCTCTTTCATCTTTTTTCCTTAGACTTAAAACAAACCTCTCCCTCTCCCTCTTTCTCTCCCTTCTCCCTCTCCTCCTTCTTGCTCATCAGTGTTGGCTATGGTTAAGTAAAAGAGGGACATATGCTGTATTCAGTCTGTTCCATTTGGTTCAGTCTAATCTCTTCCACCTTCTCATTTTCTTCCCATTAAACAAAGAAAACTTCAGAGGGTAAAAGTTGGTAGAATCCAAAAACACCACCAATCCCAGCTCAAAGCTGTCATCAAATCAGATCCCATTAAATAGGGATCTTACTGGCTTTCCTGTACTTGGTAGGGATAAACTGGTCAGGCCTTGGACAGGGAAATGCCTTGCAATAACATTTCCGGTAATTTTCTTTTGTTTTGTTTTGTTTTGTAAAGCCTTTGCAGAAACTGTAGAGTGTTGCTTCCAGTGATTCCACAGAAGCCTGACAGAAAGCCAATTTATTCTTTGCATGTGACCTGCCCTCTATCTGCATGCAAGCTACATGATTTGCCAGTGAAAAAGAGCAGCTGGAGGCTTGGTAACATCTGAAGGATAGGAGAAAACACATCTAACAAACAATAGCTGTTTAATATGTCTTAGATTTCTGTACAAGACCACTATTCCAGAAATGCAACTGCCATGTGGTGTTTGTCAGTGGATCTTCTGTATATAAAGGAGTTAATTTATAATCTCATCAGACATAAATTTTAATCTGTTAGCAATTTTTTTGCAGTGTCTACTAGCCCAGCTTTTCCATATACTTGACCGCCTTCTGCCACTGTCTGACTATGATGCTATGAAATTTTAGTTTCTCTTACCCTGAAAAAGGAGTCTACTACACAAAGAAGTTATTTTAGTCAAGGAAACACTCTGGGTACTTGTGGGATTATAGATGCTTTTCAATCTCCTATGCTTTTTATGTGATTTTTGTTTGTTTCTTTGTTTGTTTAAACAGTCTGAAGAGGTCACCTAATCCTTCCTCCTGCCCTATGACAGCACCAGGTATGCCTGGCTGTTCCTCAGGGCTCTTTGCTTAACCTGTCGTATAACCCCTTCCTTGGTAACAATTCAGTCCAACATTTCACTACAATCTTACAGTTACAAAGATTTTTTTTTTTTTAATAATTTCTAACCCAAATAGCTCTTGATGAAATTTATTCTTAATACCTCTTGTCCTGTCAACTCTGTGTCTTAAGAGAGATTAATCTCTCCTTTTAATTTTCCATCAGGCTTTTACATGTTTGAAGTCTATTTGCATGTCTTCCCTTAGCTTTGTTAAATTTATTTCTTTTTGAGACGATAAATTCCTTCAACAAATAATCTCAATCTTGTAACAAGACTGAAACACAGACAAAAGGATGGGGAAGACAGAAAAAAAAATAGCAGTAAAATTAATCAGCAACTGAGAATAAACACTCATTACACGTCAGGTTCTTGAAGACAGTGCAAAATCTTTATCTAAAACATCAAAACCTTTAAAATTCATAGAACTTAGATTAATAAGGTAGATAACACTGAATCTTATTTTATGCTGTGAAGATAAAGGCTTCTTTTTCTTTATATCTTAATTATATCTTTACAGAAAATTTATACTTTTACAGAAATAATATTTCACAGAGTCAGTAACAATTGCGTTGATAAATATGCTTTACTTTACAAAAATGAAAATAAAATAGAAACATAAAAATCACAAAAATCATTTTGGAGAAACCAACTTTCTTTAGACTACATGGGAAAGTATCAAAAGGCATAAATTTAAGTTTGTTTTCATTTTTTTGGGATATCATCAAAGCAGAGAATAATATTTTTTGCAAATACTGACAGGAGAAAGTAGTAATGAGAAAGGATAAATTCAAATATAAAAGCTAAAGAAAGATACAATCATATTACCTAATTTAAAAGCAAACAGTTTCAGGTCTAAAATTTACTCTCCTGTTAAATCCACTCCTTATAAATTTGTATGCTGGAGTTAGAATACACACTGCAGAAGCTTGTAACCTGGATATTATCTTTACATCAGGGAAAAAAAAAAAAGACATACTGGAATTCAAAACATACATTGCAGAAGCTAAAATCTGACACTAACATTTCCCTGAAGAAATTATTCTGGCCTTAAATCATTACTTTTGTAGTCGTTGAGCTGTTCAACTCAAATGGAATTTCAAATAGTGCTTGCCTAGGGTGAACATTACTTCTACATTGGGGTTTTAGGCACTGTTTTTCTCTTACAAATGCATCTACTCAAACTCATTACAGTGATGAAACTTATTTACACTGACACAGTGTGGTGTAGACTGAACTGTTGTGTTTTGAAACAAAGACTTTATTTGCACAGATATAAGAGGTTGCATTAAATTACATTAAAAATGAGAAAAGGAAGTTTTACACCATCCTGATAATGGCATCACTGATTGGTAAAATCATTTTCGAAACAAGAGCTTGCTTACACAAATGATGAAATCTTGTTTTAGCTGGTGTCTCTGGGAGGAAATGGATTTTGTTCCCTAAATAACTCTAAATAACACTTCCTCATGTTCATGCTTAATTTTTAATTCCCCATAATGGATTATTTTTTATCTTGATCTTTGAGAATAATTATTTTCCTGCCAGGTTTTCTCCACAATATGAATTTACTATTGTATCTAACTCCTAAAACAAAGTTCCCTGTTTGCCTCAGTCAGTGTAAATAGCCATGCTGTGACAGGCTGATGAGCAGCAGCAGGCATCAATCTATGACAAGAGCTTGAAGATGCAGGAAAGACTTGTACCTGTTGGATGCATTTTGTATCTCTTGTCTTTTATGGACTAGAGCGGAAGACCCTATCCTTCATATAATGCGTAGAAAAGAGAGCTCATATCCTGTTTTTGCCTCTTCTCCCATTTTAAAATGATATTTAATTTGGTGGAGTGTCAGAATCGTAGACCAAAAGAAATGCCTTACTATCAGAAGAAAGAAAAGAAACAAAGCTAGGTGAAGAAATCCAGATAGTCCAGGGTGGCTTTCAAGACTTCAGAAGCCATGATGGTGAGCAATAATGATATTGCTTATGTCCTTGAAAAAAATAAAATCAAGAAAAATTGAAATAAGAACAAATATATGAGTGTTGAAATGAAGTAAGTTAGATTTCGCTGGGTAATTATCTAGTTACACTTGACTGTATCCCCACCTTGTAATGGGGCATTAACAGATGGTGTACAGTGCAGAAAAACAAAAAGTGTTACCTTCCCCTATCAAATGTGGTTGCTGCTGAAGGATCAATTCTTCAGTGCAAACACTGGGGGGCTAATAAAGACTCCAGTCCAGGGAAGAAGAGTGATTTACAATTGAACTTAATCTATTTGAAAAATTCTAGCAACTACATTAAAAAAACCCCAAATCTCATCATGCACCACCTGAATTTCCTCAGTACCATCTGTCTGCTGCATTAAACAAAGCCCTGGAGACCCCAGAGAGAGAGAGGCAGAGTTTTAATGATTAACCTAACCTGGCTGTCAAAATGGATAGCTTGATATATAGGACCTCAGTTGGCAGTTTCTGCATAGCTAGTCACTAATGCTGCAGAGAAGATTTAAGCCAGCAGGAATTCCCCTTCAGTGTAAACCAGCAGCCAAGAGGGCCAACTAGATCCTGGGGTGCATCAAGCATCCCATTACTAGCCGATCGAGAGAGGTGATAGTTCCTCTTTACTCGGCACTGGTGACAGTGCCTAACCTGGAGTATTGTGTGCAGTTTTGGGCACTGCAATACAAAAGGGACATAAAATTGTTGGAGAGTGTTCAGAGGAGGGCCACAAAGATGGTTAAGGGCTTAGAGGGGAAGTCATATGAGGAAAGGCTGAAATCACTTGGCCTGTTCAGTCTGGAGAAGAGTGAGGGGGAACCTCGTTGAAGTTTATACCCTCCTTACCAGAAAAGGAGGAGTAGGGGCTGAACTCTTCTCTTTAGTGAACAGTGACAGGACATGGGGGAATGGTATGAAGCTGTCCTGAGGGAGGTTCAGGTTGGATGTTAGGAAGAAGTTTT
Organism: Bucco capensis; assembly: GCA_013396975.1. NCBI lineage: Eukaryota > Metazoa > Chordata > Aves > Piciformes > Bucconidae > Bucco > Bucco capensis. Next base: position 102,445 of record VWZO01015769.1, on the reverse strand, counting down.
TTATCCAGGGAGTGGTGGAGCATCGGAATAGGCTCCCCAGAGAGGTAGTCATGGCTCCAAATCTTGTGGAGTTTAAGAGGCACTTGGATGTTGTCCTTAGTCACCTCGTGACCTTGGGGTTGTCTTGTGCCTAAACGGGAGTTGGATTTGGTGATTGTTGTGGGTCTCTTCCAACTCAGGTTGTTCTGTGATTCTCCCAGAATGCAGTACTGGTGTGCAAAGCAGCATTACCCTGGAGATCCCTGGCTTCATGGTGAGCCTCCTAGGGGGCTTGGTCATGAGGAATCACAGAACCATGGAATCACAGAATAGTTAGAGTTGGAAGGGACCCGTAAGGATCCTTGAGTCCAACTACTGGTCCTACACTGGTCACCCCAAGAATCACACCATATGCCTGAGGGCACTGTCCAAGTGTTTCTTGAACTCTGTCAGGCCTGGTGCTGTGACCACTTCTGAACCTAGCATGACCAAGTTCTCTTCTGTTCATACCAGTAACTTTGCCAATCTCATTAGCTGCATAGGAAGGAAACTATGAAGTAAAAAAAATGTCTATATAGAAAAGAACCATTTAAAACTCATTTCTTCCAAAGAGTTCTGCAAAGCCAGTGCCTGGCCCTTAACCATCAATAACTCTGGAAGCTCATCTGCACCCGAGTTCTTCATAGTAATACGGCACAGAAATCCTACCTTTATTTCTGTTAAAATATTTACCTGCTTGTATCTCTTGAAATATTTTAAGATGGGTACCTGAGCACTTACCTTGATGTATTGGTGTTGCTGAACAGCATGAGATTGCCAGCCTCAATGTCATGAGCGGAAATGATATTTTTATGAGATTTTTATGAAGATTCAGAATGGGACATGGTGTTTTGCTCATTTCAATTTGATCAAGACAAACACTACTTTTCTTGGCATCATTCTCAAACTTGGATTTATGGGAGATGTCAAAAGTGAAAGCCTGCAATTTTATGAGTAATATTGTTTTAATTTTTTAGTAAACACTTTTCCTCTAGAAACAAAGGAGAGCTTTCCACTATAAAAATGATCCTAAATTATATATGCTTTTTCATTTACTCAGACTTTTCATCCATGTTGATGCACTTGAAATATTTAAATTAAATTGTTGTGCTACTTTGTATTTGTGGATAGGATGTAAACAATGCATCTTTGCCATTGGAAGCTATTTAAGAATGATCAAGAGATCTGTAGGTATTATTTAGTGAAAAATCATACCTTCTTTTATAGTAAAATTAACGGTTCCACTTTGCAAGTACAGAAAATGAAACCTAAGCCATCATTTTACAACAGATTTTACGAGAGCTAGCAATTTACATGTATGCAGAGTGAATATAAATGGTGAAAACATATCCATATGTTATGTCTGAAGGCATAAGGAAGTAAAACATCAGCTGACCAGAAACTACCAAAACCAGTGAACCAAAATTCAGTGGAAGATTCATAATTAAAATAAGAATTCCCAAATTTAGATAACTTTGGTATTCCTCTAGATGCTTATATGTAGCCACCATTATCTAAGTGATGAAGGTATCTGGGTTTTATGTTCACTGCTATGCTACCCGGGAAGACTCTCTGGATCTGTAGAACCTTCCTGAATATTTTTAATAAAACACTGCAGTATTAAAATGTCTGTTAATACTGCATAGATAATGAAAACAACTAAATAAATTAGATATTTATTATCTTCTTTGTTAATAGTTATTATTTTTATTAATCAATAATTAGTTCAGATGAAAATCAACTTTTTGAAAAAAAGCTCTGTTCTGTCTCCTTACACTTGGTCCCAGGAGCCAATCCACAGGGCTCAGGGATGGGGAACTGATCTCCCAGTCATTACTGATGGCCCCAGACTCTCACAGCCAGAGATGGGAGCAGAGCTCTTGTCCCAGCGATGTCAAAGTAATCCTTCATTATGCAGCTTACATACATTTCTCATAGCTTGCCCCACTCTGTCTTGGTTTCTTACCTATTTCTGTATTTTCATTGTTACATATATATTTATCTGTTAAAGTTATTCTTTATCACTTTGCCTTGGGTGTGCATGTGTGTTCATTCTACATTTATTCCTTTATCCTGGGATGGGGAGGTCCTTATCTGGATCTTTTCCTAAAAACTGTCTGGTCAAATCAAGACATTATTTGGCGCCCAAGATTGTTATATATACATATATATAACAATTACAACAATGAAAATACAGAAATAGGTAAGAAAGCTTTCCAGGTCTCTCCCCCCCTCATCGTGCCACGAGGTTTTTCCCTCCCCACCCCCGATAAAACCTGCAAGAAATATAGTCCGGTTGGAGTGGGAAGAAGGTGAGGTGAGCTGAGATGATCTCCATGGAGCCAGGGACTCAGATGGCTGAAGAGAAAAAGTCCCAGTTAGATGAAAAGCAGAGTACCATGTGGTCAAGATGGCGGAGGCCACATGGCAGTCCTCTCTCCCCTTCTGCAAGTTGTCTCTGGCCAGGCAGGAGGCAAAAAAGGAAGTAAAAGAGAGCTTCTGTCCCTTTTATAGTCAGAAGAAGGTATTCCAGCATCCCGCACAGCAGGCGCGGCCACGCGGTCTTTCTTGTTCTGCTGATTTGCACATGAAAGTCACTTCCTTGCTTGTGCCCGCGTGATCTGCCCGGATGCAGCCCTGCATATCGGCACAGACTTGTGCTGCGGCTTAGCCGCTGCTCTGTACCACGCTGGGGCCCATGCTCAGTGCTGCTCCAGCCTGCCCCACACCCCACACCCATTTGTTGCCATGCCTACCAGAGTCAACACACTGGGGGAGGGGGTGGCAGCAGTAGAGCAGTTTGGGAAATGAAACAAACAGGTTTGGGAGAAGGAGGAGGAGGTAAGGTGGACACAAAGAACTTCCTGTTTCATGTACCCCATCACACACTCTATCCATCCTTCTGAAACAGGAGAATCCCATTGAGATCCGTTTAGTCATTCTCCTTCCTATTGTTAATGAATATGACAAAATAAGACAGATCCTAATGTCAGTATCTCCAGGAAGACAGGCAGACCTTTTGCCTTCATTTCAATACATACTACTGCTTATCTGTGCCCTTTGATGTCTGCCTGAAAGCATATTTCAAATCCAGGTGGCAGGATTCATATCCAAGGAAATCTGATTTAATTCTGAGTATAAAATTTCATGAGCAACTGTTTCCAAAATTTATTAGAAACTCATATATATACATGTATGTATATATGTATTTTTATAAGCCTCTTTTTGCAGGTAAAAATAACAAAGTAATACTAAAATAAAAATCAAGTTCCTATTTTAGTACCTCATCCTCATCATCATCATCATGATCATGACCAGGCTTTGTGAATAAAGATCCGGGGAGGGCTTTACCCACGCTTTTTACAAGTGCGCTGATGGCTGAAAAGGCCAATACAAGATAAACGAGATTGGTTGCAAAAGGCACAGCAGAAGGACTCCTTAGGAGGTATAATCTGCAAGACACGATTCTTTCTACGCTGTCTTTTCTCCTCAAGGGTGATCCTGCGTACCTTCTTAAAAACATCAGCTGCTTTAAAAATAGTATGTCTCCAGACCTCCCGATTGGAGGCCAGAGTAGACCAGTTAAGGCGATCAATATGGCCAAGGCTGAGCTGTTGTTTCAGGGAGTCTTTGTATCTCCTCTTCGGGGCTCCTCTCTTGTGATAGCCAGTGGCAAGTTCACTTTGATTTAGTACCTCAATCATCTTCTAATTCTCATGCCTCAGAGGTGCTAAAAAAGGTTATCTGCTGCACTCTGCAGAAACTGCAAGTGTGTTTCTTCTTGGACATCATTGTATTTGAAAAGATGAGCAGCATAATATTTGTGCACATATTCTATGTCTGTTGTCCATGTACTGTCCATATAATCTGCTACACGAGAAAGGGAATGCTACTGCTGAAAAAAGGTTGGTTGTTGTTTTTTTTGCCAGTCTAGCACATTTCTTATTTTCTACTTATATTTATTTTAAGTCAAAGTGTATTATGAACTTGATGCTCTCTTCTAATGAAAATATCCACACAATGGGTGACAGCAGTGATCAGTAGATCTGAAGGGATAGGGGGATGTCTTTTGTACATTCTCTTACTTGAATCTTCCTATTGTCTGTTAATTACACGATGACTTTAGGCATATTGCTCTGACAAGAACTGCTATAATACAGCATATCTTGGAAAAAGCAAGGATTGCTTCTTGGGTACATCTTCTGAAAAATACATATAAAAGTGTTTTAATTCAGGTTATCATTAAAAGGTCTTCGTGTGCACATTTTCTAGCAAATAAAGGTTTTGATCAAAGAGAGGAACTTGCACAGTCTGAATTAATTTTCTTGCAAGTATTTTAATAAAACTCACATGAAAAAGTAGTATGTGTATTCTTTTACCAAAATCTGTTTTACTATTGTCAGAAAGAAGCAAGTTCAGTTCTCAGACTCAGAACTCCAATTATACCCACACTATTCAACATACCCAGCAAGCATTCTTGCCACTAGACTATAATATACAGGGGCAGAAGGCACTGAGTCCTTTCTAGTTTTATAAACAGAATTTGTATTGTCAAAACTTTTTTTTTTTAATGTGTGAAAATAATTTTTTCATCAAAATAATGGGAAGTGTTCAAATGTGTATGCCTTTGAGTATGCCATACCTCCTCAGAAAGATTGGCATAAATAATGTTTTAAAATCACTAGTTCCCAGGGATGGGATTCACCTTACCTAATTTTGGTGCATGAGAGAAAGTGAACTTTGTCTTTACTGAAGAGTGAGGCAAATCACCCCGTTGTCTCTTCACAAGTCATGGAGAGAAACATAAATTTCCATGTACAGAATCACAGGTTGGAAAAGACCTCTAAGATCAAGTTCAATCATCAACCTATCACCACCACGCCCACTAAACCATGTCCCTAAGTACTACATGCAATACTTTTTTCCCTGAGAAAGATGACTAAGACATGGGGAAAATGTTTTTGTATGGATTAGAAAGTACAGGGAGGTTTATCAGACCCACTTTTGAAAGCCTTGTATGTCCAAAGCTGGCTAAGACAACAGCTGCCATGTATGTTCTCTAAGCAGCGCTAGCTCTGCTCTGTGATCACCCAACTGGTTGTAGCGTGCCAGTCCATCTTCTTCTTTCTCCTTATTTTCTGCTTTTAAACTTCAAAGTAGTATAAAATTAAATAAAACTTCTTTAAACATTCAGCATTACTTTTCTGTAATTGCTTTCATATAAGGATGTTCTTGTCTTCAGAAGACATGGATGAAGAAGATTACCTGGCTAAGGTGATTTTTCTTAGCAAAGAAACTGAAATAGATAGCAAGGATAGCAAGGCTCCAAGATAACAAGGCTCTTTATCCTCTTCTAATACCACATTTATATGTTCCAGCGTTCTGATCAAAAGTTAACACAAAATTATTTGGGGGGAGATGACATCCAGCAATGAGAAAGACAGTGTGAGCCCAGAAACTCCAGACAAGAAACTTATAACCTCTCTGTTCAATATCCAGTCATATGTCTCAGTGAGAGCTTTCATGCATTCTCATCCCACTCACTCTCCTCTATCTGCCTCTGCAGTGCCACATGTTCTGGATCTGTTCTGCCAAGGGGAGCTCTAATGGGTGTAAATTTATCAAGTTCAGTTGCCCCAGCCTGCAGTGAACTGTTTCTTCAGGTTATACTAGTGCTAGTCAAACTGAGCTAATGTCAACTGCAAAGGCACTCCTTTCTCTTCCAGCCATTTGAAAAAGATCTCATTTTTGAACTGCTCTCAGGGCTCTTCAGCTCAGATACTTGCTTGTTGAATAGTTTAGAAGAATGACCTTCAAACCATGACTTACTAATTTTCCCTTGCTATTACATATTTGTCATAGAATTGTAGAATGGTTTGGGTTGGAAGAGACACCTGGAGGTCATCTAGTCCAACACTCCTGTAGTGGGCAGGGTCATCCCCAACTAGATCAGGTTGCTCAGAGCCTCATCAAGCCTCACCTTGAGTGCCTCCAGGGATGGGGCCTCAACAACCTCCCTTGGCAACCTGTTCCAGTATTCCACAACCCTCATGGTGAGGAACTTCTAACATCTAGTCTAAATCTACTCTTCTCCAATTTAAAACCATTGCCCCTTGTCCTTTCACTACAGGCCTTTGAAAAACAGGCCCTCTCCAGCCTTCTGGTAAGTTCCTTTTAGGTACTGGAAAGTCACTATTAGGTCCCCCAAAGTCTTCTCTTCTCCAGGCTGAACAATCCCAGCTCCCTCAGCCTGTTTTCATAGGAGAGATGTACCAGCCCCCTGATCATATAGACATATACCTAACATACCTAACACCAACTACCCTCCAGGTTTTGTGCAGCATGACATCTTACGGTATGGAATATCCCTTTGGTCAGTTGAGGTCAGCTGTTCCAGCAGGGTTCCTTCTAAGCTCTTGTGCAAATCCAGCCTCCTTGCTGGCAGGGCAGAATGAGAAGCTTAAAAGTCCTTGACTTACTGCAAGCACTGCTCAGCAACAACTAAAACATTTATGTGTTATCAACATTATTCTTGTCCTACATCCAAAACATAGCACTGTCCGAGCTACTAGAAGAAAGTTGACTCTATCCCTGGCAAAACCAGGGCAGCTTGACATAAAAGCTATGGCTCTGTCCTTGTCATGTACTCTACTCTCAGTGAAGTTAATCCTTCTCGTAACCACCAAAACCAATAATTTTTTTTATGCTTGAAGAGTTTTCAAAATTATTCTTTTCCTTTCACTTGTCTGAAACTTTAATGTTTTGTTTTATAGCTAATGGTTAAATTTCCAAAGCCAACATTTTATTTTCCCTTAGTTCATTTCCTTCTCCTTAGCTGCATGTTGGCAGGGAGCACACTGAGAAGAAAAGGGGCCAGGCCATCTAGAAGAACTACTTCTCATTGACCTCTTTCTATCCTTGCATTTTCAATACACTCTTGAGGTTTCTTATCTATGTTAAAAGCTGGGTGAGAAGCTTTGAATGCTGTATCTCAAATACTAAGCCACATTACCTGTTTTTTCACTAGGACAGTGTAGATTCAGAAAAGTGAATTATATGCTTATTTTTGCTCTCAGCTGAATAGTTCTATTCTTTGAAATCTCTGTTAAAACACTGTTTTAAATCAAAAGTAGCTACATTTCATTGAATCATAGAATACCAGGTTGGAAGGGACATCAAGGATCATCTGGTACATCCTTTCTTGGAAAAAACACAGCCTAGACAAGATGGGCCTTCACCCTGTCCAGATGAATCTTAAGTGTCCACTGCTGGGAACACTGACACTTCACTGGGAAGACTATTTCAATGGCTGATTGTTCTCATTCTGGAAATTTTCCTCTTATGTTTAATCAGAATTTCCCTCCCAGAAGGAACATATACCCATGACACCTTGCTTTTTACATGTGACTCATTGTAAAAAGTGAATCTCCATCTTCTTTGTAGTCACCCTTTAAAACCCAGTTCTCTCAGCTGTTCTTCATATGGCAGCTTCCCATTTCTTTTATCATCTTTGTGGCCTTTCTTTGGACCTTGTCCAGCCTGGCCACATATTTTCTTTTAAACCTACCTGTGTAAGTTGGGAGTTTTGGCAATTTTAAATGTGTAGGGCTTTAATTTGTTTAAACAGTCTTGCCACTTATCTATGAGGGAAGAGGTTGGGTTTGTCTTTCCTCCCCTTCCAAGAAATCATTGATTTATATCAATGATATATATATATAAGTTTACATAAGTATATATAAGTATATATATATATATATATACTTACTATTAGAAGTGTATGTATGGCCAGGCTTCGCGAACGGAGATCCAGGGAGGGCTCCACCCAAGCTCCTCATCAGTGCCTTTTACAAGCACGCTGATAAAAACAGGATAGCGGATAGCACCCCCGAGCCTGCGCAATGGATTTTTTTTTAGGTGAGACACAGCATGTGCAGAGCTGGACCCACCCTTTAGTCCTAAGGTTCATCTGCCAGGGCCTAGCAAGCTTGGATGCTGGCAGCGAGGTCCTTAGGATGTAGGGTTTATTAGAGTGTCCTTCTCTTAGATGGAAGGCCTTACAGGTCTAAACGAGCTCCATCTGCCTGGGTTTGGAATCAGAGTTGTCTGTCTCCTAGGATGACTGCCAGAAGGCTAATGAGCACATCCTACCCATACGAGGATTATAGGAACATGGGTATCACTCCCCACACTTTCCCATGGGCAATGAATTTAATGCTCCCTCTGCTGTTGGCACAGTTATTGCACCAGGGGCCACAGAAGACCCCGAGTGATTTTCAGACTGTGCTTGTATTAGAAGTGTAGGTACAGTTCCTTTCACCAAATGCAAACATTTTTCCATAGACAAATATATGTCTTAAATCTCTCTTCAATCTGTGTAAGGAAAGAGGTACCCCTAGGGAGTACCTCATTTCATCCTGCATTAGCCATCTGAAGTCAGGTGAATCATTCCCTAACATTGCTTTTATCTCTTTATGAACGATAAGGGGAACCTGAAGTGTGTAGCTCATACACATGATCTAACTGCAAGCACATGAAATTCAGTGGATTTCAGAGTGGACTTCTCCTCCCCTCCCCTCCCCTCCCCTCCCCTCCCCTCTTCAACAAACAAGGTAAAATACCCATTTAGTACATCACTCAGATGCACAGGGATCAGTGATATGTTGAGGAGGGACATCAGTCTTTGAACAGAAATATTCACAAACAGCATTTTATGTAATTATGTCTTTAAGGAATTTCAGCAAAAGTGTTATTAGTAGGTTTACAGGAAGCACCTCTGCTCTGAGAATTTATTCTGTCTAGGAAGATTAAAGATCTTATAATAGAAAAATACTCAAATCACAAAACTAATCGCAATGTATCATTTCTTCCAAGACTGAACAATGCTTATACACTCAGGATTTATCTCCATGAGGAAACTGTTACGAAATAAGCCAATGTATGAATTTAAAGTACAGTAGCTATTCAACACTAATTTATACTGCTGTTCTTCACTAAGAATTGCACCATATCTTAGCACCTGCACTGAAGTCACCCCTCAGCACTAAATCTATTGAGTCATATTTAGGAATCAGGCTATCTCTGGCAATAGAAACAAGAAGCAAAATGCAGAGAGGTAGGAGAAGAAAATTGCAAGGGTGCCACTGTTGTGTATCTGTTTGAGGGTGTATCTGTTTGAGGTCTTCAGTGTACAGAGAAGCTCCTTGAATATGTGACAGTAGGATATTACAGATTCCTTCATAGACCCTGATATTTAGATAGAAATTGGACCCATGGCTGAAGACTTAGAGTGAGCCAAGTTTAAGCGCTCTCAGGAGAGGTGTCTGGCAAACCCTGGCCTGTACGTCACCTTCAGTATCTGCACAGACATAATCTTATCAGAAAACAGAAGGATCCCAGCAGGTTTGTGGGGTTTTTGTGTTTGGGTTTTGGTTTTGTTGTGGGTTTTTTTGTTTGTTTTGTTTGGGTTTTTTGTTGTTGTTGGGTTTTTTTAAAAATAATATTCCAGGCTGTTCCTGTATGTCAACAGGTCCTTAGAAAACATACTTGCAAGAAACATATCAGAGTGACACCTAGTAGCTCCTGTCAAAATTATGCTCATCACTTCCTGTCGGGAAGCTAATTTCATTAGAGGTTGGAATTGTCACTCAGCAAGTTTATTAATTCTCAAGCACCAAGAGTGAAAAACACACCAGCTGGGCAATAATCACTGAGCATGTATAAACAAGGCCCATGCTTAGCTAATCTTCACTCTGATGTCGGTTACAGGCTCCAAGTTTTTAAAATAATGTTTAATAGATCGTATTGTTCCTGTAGGTAAACAAGGGTATGAAATTGCTTCAGGCATCTCTCTCCCCATCAGACTTTATGCAATGCATGTGGACATCCTGTTTGGCCATAGAGCTTTTCTGAAGCTCTTTGGGGTCAGCCTGTGTGGGGCATTCAGATGCATAACTTTCACTTCTCATGTGTTCCTGAAAGGAGGACCACCTGAGTAAGGTGGTCTCTTGAGTTTGGGAGACCCTGAAAAGAGTAGAGACATGAATGACTCTGTGCAGAGCAAATATATCACACCAGCACCTGTGCCAAGCAACTCTGCATCACCCAAGCACAGTGAGAAGAGAATCTCCACAGTGTAGAGAGTTGTTTCATGGCATACCAGATGTATTTCTGCCTTGTCAGGTGTCCTGTTAATTTACAGAATTAAGATGATAGCGCAGGAGTGGTAGGTCAGACTGTTCTATGCTAGACATACCGAGCTTGAAGGGGGTATTTTTAGGGAGGTGGTGGTTTTTGGCCAAGTGCCATTGGTTGCAAGGAAAAGATGCACTGAATTGTCTCTGAAGTAGAGCAGCACTTTTGTGGCCAACAGCAATATAAATATGAAGGTTCCCTTGGAATTCAGCTGCTACAGAGTGAGTCTTAAAGATGCTCAACTAGATGCTATTTGCAGTGGATTTTAGTTACAGGGTCCTCTGCCAGTTGCTGTATGCAGCTAGAAACACAGGGCTGTATATACACACCAGCCATGTGCAGTTTGGTGTATAATGCTATTAATAATTACTTGGTTCCATGCTCAGTGATTTCTAGTAATTCTGTTTTCTCCCTTGTTAGATTTAGATACATCAAAGGCACTTTGCCTGTAGCAAGGCCATACGGAAAGAGGCACCGTTCTGTAGTCACAGGCACTCCATGATCGCTAGCTTTGCACAGGTTTTTCAAACCTGCTGCTGGATAAAACCATCAGGATTTTAACATGCAAGCGTACAGCAGCAGGACACCATCTCATTAACTCTTATAGCTCCATTTTCTGAATGCTGCTCTGCAGCTCATTTATATTCATGTATTCTTCCTCCTGCTGTTCAGAGCACACAAGGACCGAGAGCCCTCACAAGGGATGTTTGCATTAAAGCAGCACATTAGTTTCCAATGCCCTGAGGATCCTTTATGTTTTAAGGTAGATACAGCATTTTGTTGTCTTTTACAAAAGGTTCTGCTTGAAAGGTTCAGTGTGGGAAACCTAGTTTTGTCCCAGGGCTGACAGATGTACTAGCCAATTTAACAAAAATATTAGCTGCCAGGAGCTTGGCAAAATCCATGTAGTGTCCCAGTTTGATGTGGAAAAAACAGGATATACATTGCTTATCTGTGGAAAGCTTGTTAATGAGGGCTGGTTGAAAGAATTTAGACAAAATGTCATTTTGTCAAATACTCTGTTCCACCAAAGACAAAATGTTTTGCACAGACATAATGCTTTTGATAAATTTTTGCACCTGGAGGTTTTCTTTGAGAAACCCTGTTTTTCTGCTTACTTCTGAAATGGCAGACAAGTGAGTGTAAATGGCAGAGCTGAGAGTAGAATAATTTTTAAAAATCTGAGGACAAACTATCTCAACAAAACTCTGTTTTTACAGTACTATCTGAAGAGCCTTACTTCCCAAAGCAGAAATTGAAATCTCTCAAGACATTACAGTCAGCAGGCTTTAATGCTAACTATATTGATCATGTTACCTGGGACAGTGCTCAAAGAGATAGGTTTCAAATATAGATTTGGAAGCCATTCAGGACCCCAAAGCATTGCAGCAGCAATAAAATCAATCGTATAACTGGGAGAAGAGCGGCTGTTGGGGACCTAAAAATATTTTTCTGAACAGAAAGTCTTGAGTTTCACAGGTGAGTTTCTACCTAATACAAGGGAGAGTTAAAGAAAAGATGGAGAGGATCTAAGTGCTACAGCCTCCTGGTAAGCCTGGCCCTTGGACCAGAAGAGCTCTCCCAGTGGCTGCACTTGACCCAAGTGTCAACCACCAGATGCCCTCAAAAACAAACATCCCTCCCAGAGTTTTGCTCTGTGCCCAGGTACAAAACCACTGTTGCTGAAGGAGAAAGAGCAGCACCAGCTTCCCACCTGAGCAGTCAGCTTCAGTGCCTCTTCTCTGTACTTCTATTAGCACCAGCCAAATTGCTCTTCTATCAGAATATTTTACACTATGATATTCTATGCACTGGGTCTAGTAGGAATACACCCATTTGTACTTCCTGTATTTCCATATAGTCTCTCTCTAATATTTTATTAGAGTTGTTTTTACAAAACTCACTCGGACATATTTCAGGGTTTTGAATACATATGATACAAGGAATTGTGTTCAGATAATTTTAATATACCTAAACCAGAAAAATTATTTAATATGCTTTAATATCAAGGCAGAATTTAGTTTTAGTAGGAACTAGAGAGGAAAGAAGAAATGTTTGGATTTCATAGGATGGCCATAGTCTAGCAATGAAACACCTAAACATTAGACAGGAACACAGATTAGGCTTTGTCAGTGGTGCATATGGCCTAAAACCAAAGTCAGTTAGTCATAATAGCACATGGACGTGTTCCAGATATTGTTACAAGGGAGAACGATCTATAAAGACCCTTTGAAAACATCAGTCTTTTGCCTTCAGAACTGCTTATTAACTGAGCTGAGAAATGCATCAAATATGCTAATAACGTAGTAACCAGCAGCTAAGGAAAAAAAATAAAACACCAAATGTTCATTTACATTAGGATCACAGCAGCAACAGCATACTGATAATTTAACCCCCTCTGCTCTGGATAACAACCTCAATGTCACATTAAGCACAGACTGTATAGAGAATTCTGTAATTGAATGACCTCATTGTCAGTTTTAAACAATTAATGATATTGAGATAATTCAAAAGGACAAGTGGAAGCCTGTTTGCTTCATCAAAGACTACTTAATAATCAGTTTTATGCACTGAGATAATGAGACATATTAGCTCCAGAGTTGAGGGGGAGGGTCAGTGAAATATCTCAAACCCTCTTAAAGTGTAAGGTCAGAGAGAACACATGGGTTTCCTTGTGTACAAGGAGATTTGTCACGCTGAAGCAAATAATAATAAAAAAAAAAAAGGAAGAGAAATTATTTGCATGCATGTAATTAAAGAAGATGAAATCAGACTTTTTTCCAATCTATACTTGACATTTTGGAAAATGTTGATGGCCATTCATGAGCAAATCCTGGGATATGTTGGTTTGTACTGTGTTTGGCAGCAGTTGCTATCAACTGCTCCCTTCTACACATTTTTTCATTCTCCTCATGAGTTATGTATGTGTAATTTCAGAAATTTTATTATCATCAGAAACAGATGCTCCTTACAAAAAGATTATTGTTTTGAGATATATATACTGCATTTGTATTGAAGAAATAAGTTAACCCTCTCTGTACATAGGGGTATGTGAATACTTAGCTCTAGGTATGAATATAGTATTTCTGTAGATTTAGCTATACTGCCCCCAAATTTTTATGTTCTAGCCAGGATCATACTCCTGTCTTACCTACCCTCCTTTCACAAACTTCCCCATTTTTCCTCTCTGTATAGAAAATGTGAATGCCTCACTACCAATCTACAATGCCTGTTAGTGCTGGGTAGATCATAAGAGAAGGACATGTGCAGATTTGAAATCATTGCAGCCTCCAGCTTACATAGAATTATTGTAAAAGAATCAATTATTAATATAGAAACAGTATTGCTTAAGCAGCAAAATGTCAGACATTTCTGAATGGAAAACTGTTCTTTCCATCTACTCATCTATTTTTGCATTTATTTTTAATAATAAATTTAAACAATTTACAGGAAACTATGTATGATATACAGTATTCAGTGCTCTGCAAGCGGCATAGGCAAGGTCTTTGCTACTTCTGTGTGTTTTCATTTGTACTGTAGGCATTTATGCACACTTGCTACTCAATAGGAATGGGATTTACTTTACTGGGAACAGATGTACTAGTCAGTATATTCAAAATAGGTCTGCATCCCACAGCTCTTGGTAGTACTCAACTAATTAAATTTATAGTAGGCTAAATTAAACTGTAGAGATAATTTTCTTTTTAAAAGGAAATCATAATTTATAAATGATATATATTATAGTTTCCAGTTTGGGTAAAAACATAGTGGACTCTTAAAAAACTGCAGATCAGTATAGTATGTGTGCTTAAAACCAATTAGAGCTTGCTGAAGAGGAAAATATTATCAACTTAAATGCCTTCATAGAATATTGGGCATTTTAGGAAACATCACTAGATAACAACAAAAACTTCCTGACAATCCTGGGAAATGCATAAATATTATTATCAGCATTTTGGAGAAAAATGCAAGGGGACAGACATTGTCCAAGCTTACATGATACATCAAGTGCAGAACATGGTCCTGACCCAGCTTCTCTCACCTCAGCTCTCACAAGGTGCCATGGAGTCTCCACATACTCAGTCTTCACAGCCAGGTTTGTTATACCAAGCCAAAAGGCAGTAAATAATAGGGTTTCCACAGAGGGTTAGTGAGAAACAAGTATTTCCGAAGAAAAACACTAGATTTTGAGGGTAAGTGAGGCTGAATATGAGACTGGAGATGAAGAAAGAGAGGGGGAACCTCATTAATGTTTACAAATATGTTAAGGGTGAGGAGTGTCAGGAGGAGAGAGCCAGGCTCTTCTCAATATCATCTAGTGTTAGGACAGGAGGGAATGGGAGTAAGTTGGATCACAGGAGGTTTAGTATTAACCTGAGCAAAAACTTCTTTACAGTAAGGGTGAAAGAGCACTGGAACAGGCTGCCCAGGAGGGCTGTGGAATCTCCTTCTCTGGAGACATTCCGGAGCTGCCTGGACACATTCCTGTGTGATGTCATCTAGATGATCCTACTCTGGCAGGGGGGTTGGACTAGATGATCTTTCTAGGTCCCTTCCAACCCCTAATCTATACTGTGATACTGTGATACTGTAATAACATATTGCAGTGTGAAACTGGCTCCTCCAGGGTATTTGGAGATGGCTTTAATTGCAAATCTGCCCCATTGCTCTGACAGATCATTATGGAGTCCATATCTGCCTTCCCCTCACACATTCATCCAACCAAGCAAGATGCTACAGTGTGGCAGAGCTCCAGAAAATTGACATCTTTTTTTGGCAAATAAATAATCTCAAAGTATTTTCTCAAATACATGTAGAATCCTAGTCAACGAAAATATGAGTTTGCCACTTATTCAAACCATCTGTCTTTATTTTTTAAATTATAATTGTGCAATATGTCAATTTTATAGGATTATTATTTCATTTTTTATGAAGATTGCTTTAAAGTAGGTTAAAATTTTGTCTGTGATTAAAATATGTATACACGGTTTGGTTAAGGCTACTCTATCCAAGCTAACGTACAAAACCTATATTTCTAATAAAGAAAAAAACTCACTGCAGTACACAAATGGCATACCTTACAAACTATATTGCAGCAATAAGGCAGATTTAAGATCCTGACTATTTTATGACATTGAAAGAAATTCATTAGAATGTGTTAGAATGAGAAGATCTTCACAATCAATGCCTGATTTATATTCAAATCTCCTTAAAAATCACCACTGAGACAATGCAAGGTGTTGACACACTTAGCAAGTGACAGAGGTCATACTTCCTATATTCTACTTATTGAAGTCTGTAATTTATATTAAATTTTAATAATTTACTGCTTTTAAAATGAAAATGTAATTTTGGAAAAGCATAAAATGGTAAGCCCTTTAACCTTCCAAAAAATTCTGGAAAAAAAAGCATCTTGTATTACAAATCAAATAACATTTATATGCTCTTTACTTCCTGAATACAAGACTAACTGACTTTTGAATACAAGCTGGTGATTTCTGAATGCAAGACTAAGTGTTCAGTTTATGGTACAGCTGGGCCATTCTCACCATGCTGCAAAAAAATTAGCAGAAAAAGTTCTTTTCAGACATCAAGAAAATCAAAATGGAATCATTATTTTTCTTCTCTTAGCTAAGACAAATATGGCAAGCACACATTCTGAGTCAAGAGTTTTACTGAATACATTACCATTATTTTTTCATCTCTGAAATATATTTAGCAATAAATGGAAAAAAAATTAGCTTTTCTGTAAAATAAAAAAAAGAAAAAATATTCACCTTGTGCTTTCTGGGCAACAATGGGTAAATTGCAATGCTAAGTAGGTCAAGAACAGCCAGCAAGAACAGCCGAATAGGACAAGTATAACAATAAGAGAAATAGTATACACTTGAATGTCTGTTTAAGGATAGAAATAATCAACAAGCTATGAATAGTATTTTTTTCTGTGGGAAACTGCTGATTCATAGAAAAATGTATGTTTTTGAATAGCATATCAAACTCCACAACATATTTTTCATGCATTTATTGAATTATTTAATCTCTTAAGGTCAAATTTCATTCTCAATTTACCATTTAGACTTTTGCATTAGTAGTAAAACCAAACAGAAGTGAACTGATTTTAACATGATGAAAATGAGACATTAACTTCATAAATAAAGAAGGGCTGTGGAACACTTCTTTCAATCTCAGGGGAAAAAAACAGATACTTTAATTTTCTCAAAATGTTATGATTTTTTACATATTAAGAATTCTATTTGAATTCTATTCTCTTCTATTCTATTTGAGCTTATCACCTGATGAAGGGGTAGGCTGGATGGTAATATAATGACCTATAGACCACTGTTATAGGGTATGTAAATGGCTGGAGGTATCCATCTTTTCCCCCCTTTCCCCCCCGACCATTAATGTGTTTGTTTGTAAACCCTCGGTGGGGGTAGCCCTTTCACCGGCTGGGCCATACGGGTAGGAGGGGAGCTGAGTCAGTGGTGACGGGTCAGCACAGTGACCCGCACCCCTGCCTGGCAGTGTCCGCCCGGCATAGAGCCGCACTGGTGGTGCTGGTTCCGCGGGAGATGCGCTGACAGAAGCGGCAGGGCCGGCCCCAGCACTGGAAGCGGTGCACACCCCACCAGGTTCCGAGCTGCGGCAGACCCCGGAGNTGTCCTTTTGGGGAAGGGGGAGGTTCTTAAAGGGGCCTTTTCCTGAATTTGTCCTTTCAAACCAGGACAACCACCAAGCCAAGATTCAGGTGACCAAAGAAGAACCATACTGCTCACTATCACCACAATTCTGCAGATGGCTACAATTGTGTATGGTCATCCTTGGTCAGCTTGTGATCTCCTTTGGCACCTGTACTTGGTTGGTGGGCATGCTAGGGAGTGCCCACAGTGACATGTCATGGTGATTTGTAAATTAGACCTTGGGGCTGTTGTCTGGCATGTCCTGAGAGCACCCAGCAAAGCAGCAGCACAGAGCATCTGGCCAGGTGACAGCCTAGCTGAGGAGGTCCCAAGGACACCAGTGCCCTTGGGCAGGGGAAGATCCAGTCCCCAGATCCTGAGGCAATCTGAAATTTCTGTAGATTTGCAAACATCTAACACTGGCTCAGAAATGATGTGTGAATGGTACTAAGACTGTATTCAGGCTTGCCTCTGTAGCAATACTGAACATGGCCCCTGTGGTTGGCATGACGTTTAACCTGAAGCCTAACACAGACCAGAGAGCCTGACTGTATAGGTGCTAAGTTGAAATTTATACTTGTACTGCCTTGAGAGTTAGTGTGTTTAACTAAATAACCTAGTTAAGACTTACAGTAGTCACTTCTGGAAATGCCAGGTGCTCTGGAAATAACTGTTTTTCTTATCTTCATAGGCAGAATTGCACGTTTTTCTGTCCCTTAGGAACCAAGAAAATAGTACTTTTAGCACACAACAGAAGCCCTCAGATACCAAGATTACTCACCCAGTCTGTTGCAAATGAAGTATTTTTTTTTAAAAGAAGGATCCACATTTGAGAGGCACAAGTGTGGAAATGTGAGGAATAACAGATCCATTTATATCCAGGAGCGCTGTTTGTTCTCCCACTCACTCAGCAAGCAGCACATACTTGGCTTTGCCTCTCAGGCCCAGGCATTTTGTCAAGGTGACCAGAGGGAACTGGGTTTGCTATAAGTGCTGTAGAGAGAAAGCACAGGAAGGGACTTCTAGAGTCACTTGCTAGAGAGGCACTTGATAGAGTTTCTGCTTCTTTTTGGGCTCTTCAAGATAACAACTTCTGTATTTTTTATCATTCACAGCCATACTATTTGTACCTTCAGTTAGTAAAAAGCAGTTTTCTGTGAATAACAAAGGTATATGTTGCTTTATACAATTATTATTGCTTATACAATTTTTGCCCTGCTGTAAAAGTTCATGCAAAGTTGCAGGAAAAGGAAGAACCAAAGATATTATTTTGGAGTTCCATTTATCAGAAAGCAGAATATGTTTGCATGTATACCTAGTGTGAGCTGGCACACATGAATCACTAAATTTCATTTATGCATACAGATGTATGCACAAACACACTGATGTGCAACACTAGTAATTAATTGTCAAATAAACAGAAGGAGGGAATAAAGTGTCAAAAACCCAGACTTCAAATTACCTGAGACTTTTGGTATTTTCAGAAGTGTCTCTGAAGAGATAGGATTTAAGGCTGCTACAACAGAGTACAAAGGAAAAAAGTCATCTCCTCCCTCTGTGGGCATCATGGCCCTTTGTGAAGCCCTGTATATATATAGATTTGCAGTCTTTCTTTGGCATATATGGAAGAAACGAGAGTGCAGTAGCCTACAGCCAGGGTGTAGTAGGGGATCAGGCACTTGAGAGATTTTATTGTGCATGGCATGTATTCTGCATGGCAGATTGTCATGCAAGTAAATGCTGACAGATTCACTTTATTCTCCCTTCCAGTTTCTTCATTCCCCTCTAGAGTCTGAGCCAGATGTGCTGGCAGGGCTTATGGGAGAGAGGAGGCTGTGATGCTTCATGCTGATGCTGTCTGTGCATTTGGGGCCTGCCTTTCCCATGAATCTTAATAAAGGCTCCAGAAAGCTTAATTTCCAGGCATTTGACAGGCTAGTGCCAGTCCAGAAGCAACAGGGGAGCACGCTGTGCATACTTGCATGCAGCAGTCCTGCTGGGTTTTCACTATTAATTGTCCTCTCATGTGCCTTCATATTCTACAGGGAAAAATGCAGTCTCTGTGCTGAAAAGAGATGCTTCTGATAAAGTGGAGTCAGCACTGTTCTTCTTTACAAAGACTTACTCCTTCAGAGTGTATGCTTTAAGAGAAGAGGCATATTAGACATAATACTGAACTTGATGTGTTTAAATTACCTGGCAGGGACCATGAGGTTTTGCTTTTGCTGATTACTTATCTGCCACCATCATCCACTTCTTGTTTCATTAATCATGTTGTGTGCATGATGTTTACACTGCAGAGGGAATGCCATTTCCTTCTGCCCCACATGCTGGTCACATGGAGCATGATTGTCCTCTCACATTTCAGGGGGTCACTGGCGTTGCACTGATGTCAAGAAAATAGGAGCGAAGGGATCTTACTTGCTCCTTTCTCATACGCTTCATTGACTGATCAGCTCTGGATGCATGCACTGCAGCTGTCTGCAGAGTGATTTGCAGGAGATATTGCTTCTGAAATTGCTGACTTAGTGAATCTCAAAAAGAAGGCCAGAACAGAGGACATTTGGGCTGATGCATATTCATAGAGGTACCTTAAATACTATTTAAAAAAATAAATCAAAAAGTACAGAAAAGCAGAGAACTGGCATGCTGGAACATGATTCTGCCTCTTCCCTGGAGCTATCTTGGCTTTCCTGGCCAGCACAATGAATGGCTGTTTTGAGGCCTTAAAAACTCAGTTAGAAAATCACATCTATTTTCTCCTGGTTTGCATGACTCTGCTCCTTTTTCCAGAAAAAAAAAAAGCATACAAAACTACCAGGTTTCCAAACATCATGTATGATGCTAACCATATGAATCCTCCTATAGCAACACAACATTTGGAATAACATATTATTTCAAAAGCATAATTTTTTTATCTCTCCCATACTAAAAATAGAAGCAGCCAAAATGTACACTGATTTTGGTACTGGGAATCTGGGATTTCTAATGCTTTTTCAATAAATACAAGAATTGTAGGCCTTGAAACAGAGACTGTGTTAAATTCTTTACAGTTTTAAGCTAGAGGCCTGATCTTCCCTTCTCTTTACAGTCTGTAGAAAGAGGGATAATCCTGGAGCATTTATTGGAGTAGAGCTGTGACTCCAGGAAACTCTTTCCTTTTACTATTCTCATTAGAATAAGATTAGTTAAGTTCATAAACACTGCGGAGACATATAGAAAAATGATTTCTATAGCCAAACCCTTCTTTTCCAAATAACATATAGATTATGAAATCTGAAAAAAAAAGTCTATCTTCTTTATCAATAGAACTCCTTAGGAGACATTTGGGTGTGTGCTCCATGTCCAGGAAAGTGTGATAAAAAATTAGTTCTAAATGAACAAGACTAGTCTTAGAAACAAGACAATTAGTTTGGCTCATGTAAAAAAAGTAGTTGCTTGAGATAATTTAGGAATATATTGGAAATAAAACTGTATAAGGTCAAATGCTTTACAATAATGTTTTGGATTTCATCATTGCAAACCTATGAGCTGGGTACTCAAATGTAAAATGTATTTTTGTTAGGTGATCCTTTGTAGTAAAGATATCAGTGGATGAGAAACTGAGTCTGGTAGTGTGAAAGAATTTACTTAGTGACCTTGCCAGATGGTGATCTTGCCAAACAGTGACGTTGTCTTCACTGTCTTTAGATAGCTGAGCCACATAGAATAGGGTAGATATGTTTAAGTTTTATAGCCACAAAAGTGTGCATGGTTCTTTCTGCTATATTCACTGTGTTGAGGGTAGCAGTCAACAGACAAGGACTTCGTGTCCCAAATGTGCAGGTGGACTAGGAAACAACAGCAGACATTTTGGTAGCCACATTGAAGGGGTAATTTTGTACCTGATGCCACCTGGGGCTATAGGATTTCTCAAATAAATCTCCACACACTGGAGCTGTGAAACCAAGAAGGTTTACAAAACTGTGAAATTTTTCTCTGAGCTTGAATTATTACATTAGGGTAGGGGAAATCTATTGTGCTCCTGATGATACAATAAAAATATCTCTCTAAACTGTTTCATAGATACACAGCAGGCAAATACAGAGTTGAACTGTGATGAGAGAATACCAGGTAGTCCACTGTTAATGTGAAATTTAGGCATGTATATAAAATTAACTAAATGGAATTACAAATAGGAAATGCTAAGGACGAAATGTCTAGCTGCCTGTCATTCTGGGCTTTTGCCATTAGAGAAACTGAAGAATTGCCATATAAGAGTCCATGAAGTCTTTCGTTTGATTTCCTTATCCACTAGACCAGGCTATAAGGTGATATAGGAATATAAGGGTTGCCATCCTTAATAAAACTATGTGCCATCTAGTCCAGGTTACCAATGTCACACACTTCAGAGGATGAGAAAATAATGTCACTAGGTAGCTGTGACAGAATCTGCATACAGAGCTTTATTGCAGATCTTGTTCTGTGCACCAGGGTCTTTCAGGTGCCTATGGTGATCTGAAGTTAGAAAGATTTCTAGATCCTTCCAGATAACACACAAATATATTAATTCTGACCCTCTTTCTGTGTATTCTAAGAAATACATGGTTTAACTGTTGAAACATTTCCGTCGGTGTTAGCTGGCTTTAATGGACTCAGGCAAAGGTGGACAGTACCTTGACCTGGCTTGGTATACCTGTGTCCTAGTCTTAAAGGTGAGCATTCCAAAACATCACCAAGACTTCATAGAATCACAGAATCGATCGGGCTGGAAAGACCTCTGAGATCATCAAGTCCAACCCTCCATCAACTCAAATCCATTTACTAGATCTAGTGTCACTAGATCTAGTGTCACTCAGTGACACTAGTCACTCAGTGTCACTCAGTGCCACATCCAATCTTTGTTTAAAAATCTCCAGGGATGGTGAATCCACCACCTCTCCAGGCAGGCCATTCCAATGCCTGATTACTCTCTCTGTAAAGAACATTTTTCTGATCTCCAACCTAAATTTCCCCCAGCAGAGCTTGAGCCCGTGCCCCCTTGTCCTATTGCTGGGTGCCTGAGAGAAGAGACCAGCTCCCACCTGGCTAGAACTTCCCTTCAGGTAGTTATAGACAGCGATGAGGTCTCCTCTGAGCCTCCTCTTCTCCAGGCTAAACAACCCCAGCTCCCTCAGCCTCTCCCCATAGGACTTGTGCTGCAGTCCCTTCACCAGCCTTGTTGCTCTTCTCTGGACCCGCTCCAGCACCTCAATATATTTTCTGAACTGAGGGGCCCAGAACTGAACACAATACTCAAGGTGCGGCCTCACCAACGCAGAGTACAGGGGAAGGATCACTTCCCTGGTCCTGCTAGCCACACTATTTTTGATACAGGACAGGATCCCATTGGCCTTCTTGGCCACCTGGGCACACTGTTGGCTCATGTTGAGCTTCCTGTCAATTAGTACCCCCAGGTCCCTTTCCGCCTCGCTGCTCTCTAGCCACTCTGTGCCCAGCCTATAGCTCTGCATGGGGTTATTGTGGCCAAAGTGCAGGACCCGGCACTTGGCCTTATTGAACTTCATCCCATTGGAATCAGCCCATCTCTCAAGTCTATCCAGATCCCTCTGCAGAGCCCTCCTGCCTTCCAGCAGGTCGACACACCCTCCCAACTTGGTGTCATCAGCAAATTTGCTGATAATAGACTCAATCCCCTCATCTAAATCATCAATAAAGATGTTAAACAGGACTGGACCCAACACAGACCCCTGGGGAACACCACTGGTGACCGGCCACCAGCTGGACACAGCCCCATTCACCAGCACTCTCTGAGCCCGATCTTCCAGCCAGCTCCTAATCCAGAAGAGGGTACGCTTGTCTAAGCCATAGGCTACCAGCTTATCCAAGAGTATATTATGGGAGACAGTGTCAAAGGCCTTGCTGAAGTCCAAGTAGACCACATCCACAGCCTTCCCCTCATCCGCTAGGTGGGTCACCTGATCATAAAAAGAGATCAGGTTGGTCAGGCAGGACCTGCCCCTCCTAAACCCATGCTGGCTGGGTCTAATCCCTTGTCCATCCTGAAGGTGCTGTGTGATTGCACTCAGGATGATCTGCTCCATAACCCTGCCAGGCACTTATACTAACACAACTAAAATGTTTGAGAAATAGGTAAAAAATTAAACTCTCACTTGGATAAGATTAAATAATGGCTTGTAAACAAACTTGCTTGTCCTCTCTTGTCCCTGCAGAATAGCTCCTTTTCTACAGGCTCCCTTGACTAAGCAGCTTTCAAGGACTTCCTAAGTTGAAACAATCTCCACACAACCTCCTGTGCACCCCTAGGAGAGTCTCTCTCCATCCATTGCAGCTGAGGTCTGGCTGTGTGTGTCTGCCTTTTGAGTCTCCTGGCTATGCACCTTGGTAAAACAGCCAAGACAATCTGAAAAATGCCTCTCCTTGTCCCCTCTATTTCCCTTGTTGTGGTACATACCACAGTCCCATATTAAATTGATCCATGCAGTCAAGCCAGCAGAAAACTTACCCAATAACAACAAAAAATGGTGCTTTTTTTTTCATAGAATCAAGTTTAGCTCTCTAAACTAGCCCACTGAAGGTCAGATGGATGTCAATGCCATTTCAAGCAATACCTGGAATGGTGGTGGAGAAGAGATGCCTGTTCTTGGTAAATTATCTCATGGCTGTTGCAAAAGTATAGCCTCTAGGAGCAGTTGGAGGCTGGCTGACCACTATCTGTCTTCCCCTGGCTGTCATAGCCTTCCTCCCATCTCAGATGTTGAGCTGCCCTTGATGAAGGTTGTGGGCTCACTAGGATCCTGGGGTGCTTAGTCTTTCCTGAGCACAGCATCCAGTACATGCCAAACCAGCAGCCAGCCCCCTGGTTCCTATGTGGTTAGTAAACTGTGTGCATATGAAACATATTTACATCTGTTGAGTAGGCTTGTCTCCTCTATGCTGTAACCTCTTCCTTGCAGTCATCATCTTGTCTTGCATACAGTTGGCATGCAGCATTAAAGCACTGTGATTGTATGGGTGCTACATCAGAAATCATAGCAATGAAATGAAATTTGCTGTCAACTCTAGCTGTGGTGTATGCATTCAGAGTGTCTATTCTTCCCTGTCTTTGTTTTTGAATGTTTGGCTACAATCCTTAGTGATTAATAAAAGTTTCTGCTAAAAAGGAGAAATAGGAAAAAACTTCAGCATAAATTTGCCTGGCTGCTTTCTTACTCCAGTGAACTACTACTATGCTGCAGACAGTATTAGCAAGTAAATGATTCAGTATTATTGTAATATTGATGATTATGGTTTGTTTCTGCTCGCTAAAACAAAGAAGATAAAAAAATTGCCTGCTGTCTTCAAACTCGCCTCATAACAAATCCCCTGGGCTTCATTCCCAACCTGCACCTGCCTGATATCAGCATGGGCCACTGATTTCAAGAGGAAACACTCAGTTTGCACTGCTGCCCACAACTGAAAAGAACCAGGTCCTGACTTTTTATGAGGTTTGGTGTACTGTCTTGAAATCAGATAAAATTAGCCAGAATTTGTGAATTGGCTATTCTTTGCCTGCTGAAACGAGGCAATGTCTGCAAGTGCTGCTTTGAGAATCTGTTCTTTTTGTCTGAGAACAGATGTCTGGGAGGGATTTTGGCAGGACCCACTCTGTCAAACGGTCCGGCTTTGACAGTTACTTGCTTGAGGGACAGCTGAAATGCAAAGCATTTCTGATCAGAATATCATGTTCATCTGGAAGTTAATTACTGTGTCTGCCTTGGTATAAATAATTAATTATGCAAAACCCACACAGCTGTGGCTGGACAGAGTTAAGTGACTTGCTGTCAATGTCTCGCCATTCGAGAAAGGATGAGGGGATTTAGAAAATAAGCTCTTTAACTCCTGAGCCATGTTATTGTGGTAGCCCTTTCCTGATCAGATGAGAATATGATTACCACTGATCATGTTTTTTACAAAAGAACATTTCCTAGTTTAGCCTGTTTGGGCTCCAGTAATAATCTCTTCTCAGTGCTGGGGCTGTGTCACGCTAAGAAGTCAAATACATTGATTGTTTTAGGGAAACGGATTTGCATATCCTCTTTGACTGAACAGTCATGCTCAGAGCTATCATCAGCCAAAGCAATGTTTGCATCTGAGTGTGTGTGTGTGCATGAGAGTGAGTGAAGAGTGAAAGCACACAGGTGCAGTAATTAACCTGTCTCATTTCATAGCTGACGAAGATAAAAAGATGGCCAAATTTACAGAAATTATGGATATTTTTGACTGCAGTAGTCCAGTATCTAATCATAGGAATGATGGACAGGTTCTTGGGTTGACTCATTGTCAAATAAACAGCATTTCTAGAAGGTGAGGGTGGGGAAAAATGTCTTACTGGCACCCCTTTATGGTATGTCATCTCCAGTAGGTCATGGATTTTAAATGTACACATGGAAACATCAGCCCAGACTCAACTGTGATAAATGGTTTTTGGCGTGTAACTCTGATTTGCCAAAACATTTTTGTCTGCAGCACTGGTCAACGATATGCAAAAAGAAAAGCTTGGTTAATGTGTCAGATATCTTGAAATAAGCAAACGTTGCCAAGATTTCTGTAGTAAAATTAACTGCTATAACCCAGAGGACATATTTTGTACCTACAAAGGATCAAATCACACTACAACTCATCAGGACATCTATAGATCTAAACACATATTTTATTCCTTGACTAATGCAAAGCTGTTTTAACATCTATCTACTCAAATGATTAGACAGAGAGAGGAAAAAAAGGCTATGAAAGCACTAGATGTAGAAAATACTGATGTGTGAATCTTTCCAGGGCTTTGTCTCTGAATTTCCTGCACAGAACTTTGATCTCCTTGTTTAATTATTAAGATGAGCTGAGTTTTATATAGAACTTCCCATTTTCCAAGGATCCAAAAATATGTTACAAAGTGGTGAATAATAGAGTTGCTAGTGTAAGCAAGCACAGCAGCAATTATGTACTTCTGTGTAGTTCACATATCGCCTTGGATATTATAACATGTCCCTTCCAACCTGGGCCATTCTATGTGCAAAGTAAAAGCTAGTAGGAAAATGTCTTATCCTTTAAGCTGAGTGTTACAGGAATCCTAGCTACCACCTGGAAGGGTATTGCAGACAGTGATAACAGGACATTTGTGCAAATGAAGCAAAATGCTTTTCCTAGTGTGTTGATTTCTCCATGTGTTGATTGCAGCCTAAGCACTGGATTTGAGTTTGTGTTCTTGCCACAGAAATTCAAACTATAGGCTGTTCTGCACAAAGATGCTGTCAAACAAGTGACAGTAACATTTGTGCTATTTCTCCAACAAGAAGCAAGACTCTGGTTGAAGATCCATGAACCAATTTATGATGCTCTGTGCTGTTTAATTGCTAAGATGCACCATGCACAGCTTTGGCCCTCCTGCATAGTGCTCTTCCAGGTTAGGTAATTGCCCTGAACAAGACTTCTCATAACAGGCAGTATTTATGAGGTTCCACAGACTTTTTAGAAGAAACTTGTCTAGCTGTGTCTAGAAAACAAGAAAGAAAACAAGAAAGAAAAACTGAAGGGTGAGGATGCCAAAATACAGTCATGGAAAAGTTCTTGTTTCAAAAATGATACCCAAATTCCTTCAGGGAATGAAAAAAAAAAAGAAAGAAAGGACTGGAAGGAATCATTTGTCTGTTCCTGAAGAACTACATACTGTGGTAAGGACCCACACTGGAGCAGTTGGTGAAGAACTGTAGCCCTTGTGAAGGACTCATGTTGGAGAAGTTCATGGAGGACTGTCTCCCATGAGAAGAACCCCAGACTGGAGCAGGGGAAGCGTGTGAGGAGTCCTCCCCTTGAGGAGGAAGGAGCAGCAGGAACAATGTGTGATGCACTGACCACAACCCCCGTTCTCCATCTCCTCTTTGCTGCTTGAGGGGAAGAGGTAAATAATTTGGGAGTGAANAACCACCTTATCTTTCTATATTGTTGTACCATTTAAATTTAGATAAAGCTATTCTTAGAAATTCACTGTCTGCGTGCCTAGTTTTTTTGGTTTTGTTTTTGTTTATTGCTGTTCCCATTTTGGGAAGAGGGGGTATTGTAGCAAAATCCTCTCAAAAGATTGTTCTTTTGACCCTAGCTTCTGGTCAAACCAGGACAACTTTACTCCAGGAAAGAGGGGGAAGGTGTTTCAAGATTTGGTTTTATTTCTC
Organism: Bucco capensis; assembly: GCA_013396975.1. Lineage (NCBI taxonomy): Eukaryota > Metazoa > Chordata > Aves > Piciformes > Bucconidae > Bucco > Bucco capensis. The sequence continues at coordinate 75,351 of VWZO01015769.1, read as the reverse complement.
ATTGCTCTACTCTGATTTAGTTGGTAATAAATTAATCTTATTTCCCCAAGTCAAGGCTGTTTTGCTTGTGACAGTAATCAGTCAGTGATCTCCCTGTCCTCATTTTGACTCACAAGCCTTTTGTTTCATTTTATGTCCATGCAGCTTTGATGGGCACCTGGTGTCCAGCCAGGGTCAACCCAACACACAGGCTTTTCCTGAGATTCTCATACTCTAGGGAGATTCCACCAAGTTTTTTCACCCCAAGCCATGGTACATTATGAGGACATTCAATTTTGCTGGCATCACTCAGCCTACTCATCTTTAACCCTTTCCCTTGTCCAATCTGTTCACACTTTTCTGTCTGATTACTTGTGTGTTCATTTATTTTTTTTTTACCTATCCCTAGGTAGAGCTTTTTCACCATTCCTTCCCCTCAGGGCATCACCTTAGCTTAGCATCTTTGTCCTCTCATCCTCCTTCCTGGTTCAGTCCTTCCTCTTCTGCAGACCACCTGTGCATGCCTGGCACCATACATCATCCATGTGTTCTCAGTAATGCCAGACTTGCCTTCTTTGATATCCCAACTTAAATTACACCATCCTGACATTCTTCTAAATGGATCAGCACTTGTCCTCTTCATTCAGATCTCACCCAGATATGTTTGTAACAAAGACTGTATAGATAGATACGAAGGAAGAGAAGGTTACAGCAGCAGGTACTGCTGTGGGTTTTCTTTTTTCTCATTCTATATAATTGTTTGAAGAAAATACGAAGTGTATATTTATGTTAAACATAACTCTCCATCTTTCAGTGTGTACATATATATTTGTATAATTTCTTTTTAGACTTTCAGTGTTCTCTGAAGGGAATTTATACAGTTGATAACAGGACTGTAGTTAAAGAATTTTAATAAAAGGAATTTAGAAACTATAGTATTTGGAGGATTAAGTTACTGATGACTTGGCACTTCTGCAGTTTCCAGCTTTAGCACTTAAATCCTCCCCATCTCTCACAGTAGAGTTCTTACAGGTTTTGTGGAACCTGGTTTCCAGTTCAAGTTACTCATTTGTACATGATTTAAGTAACAAGGTTGTGAAGCTAAGCCAAGTGTTCTGACTTACTGAAATGTTATGACAATAAGGCTGTATAACCACCTAGCCAAATAAAAATGAACTGGCTGGAGCACTGAGCCCAGAGAGCAGTGGTCAATGGAATTCATTCTAGTTGGCGGCTAGTCACCAGTGGTGTTCCCCAGGGCTCTGTGTTGGGGCCAGCTCTGTTCAACATATTTATAGATGATTTGGATCCTCCATAAGTTTGGAGATGATACCAAGACAGGAGGGAGGGTTGATCTGCTTGAGGGTAGGAAGGCTCTGTACAGGGACCTGGATAGGCTGGATCGGTGGGATGAGGCTAATGGGATGAGGTTTAACAAGGCCAAGTTCTGGGTCCTACACTTTGGCCACAACAACCCCATGCAATGCTATAGGCTTGGGGAAGAGTGGTTGGATTGCTGTCTGTCAGAGAAGGACCTGGGGGTGCTGGTTGATAATTGACTGAAAATAAGACCAGGTACAAGGAAGCTAACAGTGTCCTGGCTTGTATGAAAAATAGTGTGACCAGTTGGTCCAGAGAAGTGATCATCCCCCTGTACTCAGCACATGGTTTAGTGGCATGGGGGCGATAGTAGATGGGTGGACTTGATGATCTTAGAGGTCTTTTCCAACCTTAATGATTCTGTGATTCTGTGAAAACACTGCTAATTTGCTGCAGGATTTGGGCTAGGAATGCTTTGTCTCCATGTATTTTAAATCCTTGCATGTTTTCTAGGATGCTTTCAGATCCTTTGGAATAAGAAAATGTAACAATTTATGTTCAGTCCCTATGAACCTGCTCCATTGCACTTTTCATGTTCCTCCTTCAGGCTTTAGCCTGCGGAGGACTTTGCCATATCTACCTCTCATTCTAAGGGAAATGTTCTTAAGTTTACAGACATTCTCTGTTGTAATGCAGCAGATCAGCAAGGTCATTGGAATGATGTTGTACATGAACGCAAGCAGATGTATGCTAGAGACAAGTATCTTTCCTAAAGTAACACAAGGGATGAATCTGCCTTGATGTTGTTAGGAAAAAGACCTGGAAATCCTTTCACTAAGGCCTCCTCATCCTAGCACAGGCTCTGAGACTTGTGTATAACAGTGTAGGATCTCACCAATAACCATCTATTTCACAAAGACTACCTTATCTTTCCAGGAGCTTCTGATAAAGCTACTTCAGCATGTAACACATTATTAGCAGAGAAGAAACACTGTTCCTTCCTGTTATAAACCTCTGCTCACAACTCCCAGCAGGAGCAAGGCAGGTCACCGAGGCACTATTAACCAATAGGTGACAGCTAATTGATTTTGCATTGTGTATCAGTTCTTGCAAGCCATAATTTAAAAGCTAATTTGCTTTGTACTTTTAATATTATAGGTGGTTTTGTATCCTATTCTACCAAGCCTGAGCTCATCACAGTCCATCATTTTTACTGCTGTCAGCTCTCAAACTGGTCTTTTGCAAATTCCTACTCTATAATACTCCTGTCTGTTAACCCAAATGCTAGAAATAGCCCTTCAGCCCCAGTTGTCTCATGGAGACATCAAGGGAGAATTTTCAAAACTGAAGCCACGTTAGGGCAGTTTTAATGAGGCCATGTTTGCTAAAGCATGACTGACAGAAATAATAAGTTAGCATTTATGAGGGAACCCTCAGAAACTGAGCTCCAGCAGGCAAAAAGCCAGCAGAAATTGTTGTACTGTTGATAAATTTCCTAAAATAACTCTCCTAGCTCAGCCTAACACAATTAAAGTTACTGATGTACATAACACGAAATCTGGGAACTCTTCCTGTTAATAACCACTGTGTAACTGAGGAAATCCATTTCATTAATTTAATTTACACTTTCATATCCCCTGATAATAGACATATAATTAAAGTGATAGGCTTTGCATTCCAAAATGAAAGTTTGCAAAGGACAGTTGTATAAAACCAAGATTCAGTGTCATTTTGGTTTACACCTTTTGTTTTAATAAAATATCAGAAATAAAATTCAGAAAAAAATGGTATTTATATTAGTCAGCTTTATCATTAAGTAAACATGCTGCCCAGTGAGGATGAATTTTCAAGAAAGCAGTGATTTTAAGATCTTATGTTGCTCATGAAGAGTATTCCCTTGAAAAGATGAGTGTATCTGAAAGCTAAGCTCATTCTTTGGTAATGAATAGAAGATTTTAGTAAATATTTTTAAAAATTTCTTTCCCTATAGCTATGTTGAGAAATAAAAATGCAGTTCTTTCTTTGTGGTTGTTCGCCTAGCAATGAGTCTTATCAACAGCTTCTGTTGAGAACAGTGGGAAAAAACAGGCATTAATATAAGTTTTAAATATACAATATACTTAATATATTTAAAGACAAACTAGTATGAGTTCTCTTGTAATACCAATCATTTAAGGACCCATGGCTCTGTACTTGGTGCTGGTGAGGCCACACCTTGAATACTGTGTGCAATTTTGGACACCACAATATAGGAAGGACATTGAGGTGCTGGAGAGGGTGCAGAGAAGGGCAACTAGGCTCATCAGGGGTCTGGAGAACAGGCCTTTTGAGGAGAGGCTAAAACAGGAGTGGCAACAGCTGTGGTGGGTGCAGGGCAAGGCCAGAGCAGCGGTCCCTGGGAGTCCTGGGCCGGGCCGGGCCGGGATAAGCATGACCTGGAGCAGCAGCCATTTACAGCCCAGCCCACACCCTGGCAATGGTGACAGCTTGAGTCCCAGCGCAGACTGAGTCGGCAATCCCGGAAGCAGCTTTTCATGTGTCAAACAGCAGGACATAAGAGCCACCTGGACCTCTCAGCGCAAATAACCCTGGCGTGCAGGGAACTCTGGGGAATCTCACGATACTTCACCCCTTTTTATAACGTGGCTTAGCAGAACACTCCCTCTTTTCTCTTCGCTTCATCTCGGGAGCATGGGGCAGGAGAGAGGACCCATTGGGATCCCACCATGTGGCCCTCTGCAATCTTGACTACCACACGGTGTCCTGCCCTCCCATCTGGACCTGGAGCTTCTCTTCAATCACCCGCCATACAATTCCATCCACCACCCTGGCTCCTCCATCCACCATCTCAGCTCACTTCATCTTCCTTCTCATCCCAAACGGACTATATTTCTTGCAGGTTTTATCGGGGGTGGGAACAAACCTCGTGGTACAGTGGAGGGGAGAGACTGGGAAGTCTTCTTACCTATTTCTGTATTTTCATTGTTATATATATATTTGTTAAAGATATTCTTTATATTTGTTAAAGTTATTCTTTACCCCTTTTGCCTCCAGTGTGCATGTTTTTTTATTCTACATTTCTTCCTTTGTCCTGGGAGGGGGAGGCTCCTTATCTGGGTCTTTCCTAAAAATTGTCTTATCAAACCAAGACATGCTTCTTCATTGGAGCTTTTTCTGGTACTTGATCACCCTCTCAGTGAAGAACTTTTTCCCTAATATCCAGTCTGAATTTTCTGACACAGCTTTAACCCATGCCTTTGTGTTCTATCACCGGGCAGCTGAAAGAAAAGATCAGCACCTCCTTCCCATGATGAAGTTGTAGAGAGCAATGAGGTCACTCCTCAGTCTTCTGTAAGTGACTTACACTCCTTGTAAGTCATGCTCTATAGTTATTTCACCATCTTTGTTACCCTCCTTTGGAAATTCTAAGATTTCTATATCCTTATTATGTTGTGTATTTCAAAATTGCACACAATACTTGAGGTGAGGCCATCCAGAATTCACAGATCTCTTTTTACAGAGCTGCACTCCAGACTCTTGTCCATGAAGCTATACGTACATCCAGGATTACACTGTCCCAGGTGCAGAATCTGGCATTTATTCCTGAAAAATTTCATATAGTCAGTGATTGTCCTCTGAGCTCATCTATAAAGATATCTCTGTAAGATCATTCTGCTCTGGAGTGAATCAACAGTTTCTCCCAATTCAGTATCATCAACAAATTTACTTAGTGTGCACACAACTCCTGTGTCCAGGTTATGGATAAAAACATTGAAAAGAACTGGCCCCAAAAACTGAGCCCTGGGGAACACCACTAGTGAATGGCTGCCAGCCTGATGTTACCCCACCTACAACCATTTTAGTCCAACCTTTCAGTCAGTTGTCCACCCATCATATTGTATTCTTAATTGTACGATGGATGATTTGTCCAGAAGAATACTATGAGAAACAGTATCAAAAGCTTTGCTAAAATAAATCAAAATCAAGGCAAAAGAACAACAACAAAACCACCTCACATCTTCTGCCTCAGTATATTTTATTCAGTTCCTGATTCATCATGATTTTTCCTAGTGTTTGAAGCTCAGCAAAAATCAAGATTCAGTTAGAGATCTTAGGACAATCTGTTACCTTTGCCAATTGGTGACAAGATAAAAAATTTATGAGGTAGGAACTAGATCTGTATTCAGTCAGCTCATTAACTGGTATCATTATCAAACCGATACTGGAATCATTAAAAATGTATTGGATGTAAATAGCTTTCAATCTCTATTCAGTTGGTTGGATTTATACCAGTAGTATTAATATATACTCTAAGCCATCTGTTCCCTTAATGAATAGTAGTAACTATATGCACAATTCATACTTTCATGAACACAAATTTGGCATAATAATTAAGGGCATGTAAAGCATGGAAAATCAAAAGTGTAGAAAAGAAAATTAAGGTTCCTAGACAAGAACATACACTTGCTATCTCTGTTATTGTCCTCCTGGATCATAAACTACCTGTTACAGCCCTACCTCGGCTCCGGGAAAGGTCAACCTTGCAGTATGCTCCACTCTAAAGTGGAAGAGTCTAAAGTACTGTTTACTTCTACCAAACTCCCAAAATCTGCCAGCTGCTGCTGCTTTGATATGAGATGGGATGTGTGAGGTTATGGATCAAGTTGAAAAAGGGAGGAAGGAGTGGACATTCTTAAACCAGACCTTGCGCAGGTCCCCAGCAGAACAATCCAGCTCCTCACACATCACCTGCTCAGCTTCATCTCTTCTTCTTTCCAGGGCTGCTCTTATGAGGGAGTCATACTCACAAGAAAACAAACTTTTGTTTGATCTAAGCTGGTAAGAAGGACCAGCCTTGTTCCAAGTCTCCTTCCCTACATTTACACCAGTCTAAAGAGAGGTGTTCTCCTCTTTATTCCCACACTGTACAAGGAAAAACAAAACACAACAAAAAAAACTCTGGAAGAAATCTGAAAAAAAAGCAAACCCAAAAAGAGAAAACCTCACATCTAGTGTAAAAGACACATCAGGAAAAAAAAAGTCATTGTGTTATTTCATCCAGACGGCTTTCTTCCACTTCCACTGGTAGGGAGCAGTTTAAACTTGCCTGTGTGTAGATTTCTTGGCAACTCCTGAACAGTGTTATTACTGTGAACCCAAATTATTTTGCTTCACTTGAATGAAAATTATTCACCTCTGCAAGGTCTTCCTATTACAGTTGTTTTAAAGGCCATGTGTTGTTTGTCTGTCAGGTGTTGGTTTTCCACATGGTGTCATTTCTGGTGCAGCATGAAACTGCAGTCTTAGCAGTGTACCACCTGAGAGCACACATGGGAATTAATTAATTCTGTAGGAAGAAGTACCAAGAGCTGTACTTTGCATGTCTGAGTAAGGAAACAACAGAATGACTGCTTGCAAACTCTTTAGTCTCAATGGATGGAGATAATGATGAAAAGAGTTTCTGAAAATTGCATTTTAGAAAATTTGGCACATTTAAACCTTAAGTTTCCATTCTTCTGCTTTTCTGATGTGAACTTTCCTTACGGTGATATGAGATATATCAATAAGCTGCACCTAGGATACTGCTAGATTTAGCAGTATTATATATTGCTGCTCTAAGTGTAGGAGTTGGCTGTATGTTAAGATCTGTCTTTTAACTCTCAGTTGCTCTGTGCACAAGAACTACATTCTGGGCCAGACCTATGGTCCCTTGAAGTGGCTAGTGATGAATAGTAGAGGACCTTGGAGTTAGGAAATGTGGAATAATCCTTCTCACTTAGCTTTTCACTGTTTGTCTTGAATAGCTAAAGGGTGACATATTCTGACACAGTAAAATTTATCCTTTAAAAAAGGATCCCATCCTTCTGGTGTGTTAACTATAACACTCAGCTTCACATCATCTTCAGACTTGGTGAGGGTGCATCGTCCTATGTCATTGATAAAGGTATTAAAGAGCACCAGTCCTGAGACAGAGTTCTGAGGGATACCACTCATCACTGGTCTCCACCTAGATATAAAGCCATTGACCACAACTCTCCAGCTGTGTCGATCCAGCCAATTTCTTATCCATCAAATAATCCACTCTTCAAATCCATGGCTCTCCAATTTAGGCATAAGGATGCCATGTGGAACCCTGTCAAAGGCCTTACAGAAATCTAGGTAGATGTTTTTCTCCTTAGCACCTGTCGTGGTGTTTCAATATGCACTGAGATGTGTACTCTGGGAAGGCCCAAAGGACTAGTAAAAATGAAGGAAGAAATACAGAAATGAGAAGGTAAAAGGCTGAAGTCTTGGCATGAGAAAAAAGTAGTGAGGAAGCATTATGTGGATGTCTAAGTTTGGTACAGAACAGTGGGAAAATAAGAGGATGCATTAGTTAGTTATGTGTTCTGGTGTCGGAGTTTGCCAGCGGGAAGTGGGATGTATTGCAAATGGGTAAGATTAAGGAACTGGGGAAAATGGGTATCTGAAGGAGGTCTAGTTCATGACTTAGGACTCGCTCTGACTAAGCAGGATAAACAGGAGAGAGTTACAGGTAGCAATGAGGAGTGGAGTGGGCTTCTGAGTATCTGTACGGTACAAATTGTCTTGTTTTGTCTTTATTTGTTCCAGTTTGTTTCTATTGAAAGCCTTTTATCTACATTATGCCTACCTCATCATCCTGACTTTCTGCTTGGGGGGATCTCACTGATGTGCATGTATACCTGATGAGAGCGAATCAAGATGAAAGACCCTTCTTGGCAGGACAAGAGGCGAAGGGCACAAATTAGAACATATCACTTTCTATCTGTACACAAGAAAAAATTATTTTTTTTTACTGTGAGAGTGACTGAACATTGGAACAGAGAGGTTGTAAATATTTTAATCTGTGGAAATGTCCAAAACCTAACTGGATGTGATCCTGGGCAACCTGCTCCAGATGAAACCTTCTTGAACAGGGCATTGGCCTAGATGATCTCAAGAGGGTCCTTGCAAACTTCAACCATCCTGTACTTCTATGTTTATATAGTGAGCACCTATTTGTTCTGTAATCTGTTCTGTACTAATGTCTTTTGGATTTTATTGATTTCCTTTTTATGTGAATTAGAGATTTAAGACTTCAGTGAAAACTAGTCATGAGAAAAATAAATGTGAGAAAGAATGAAGTGTCTGAATCCCTCCTGCCAATAAATAAGAAATGTCATCCTTAAACAAGCATGCTTGGATTAGTAACTGAGTGGGTGCATGGCCTGGTTTCTAGGTAGTCCATGGGAGGGTAGTCCATGGGAAGGTAGTCCATAGTTAGGTGATGTTCAGAGGATTTTTTTCCCTAGACTTTTTCCTTTCCAGGTGATGCTTGTAGTAAGGCTTTCCTCACACACAGGGTGAGGCATATAGAGAGGGATGTATGATACAAAAATGATGTTCAAACAACTCTTGTTTCAGAATTGTAGCAGTACTCTAATTCAATAAGAAAAAGAATTACAATGACCCTGCAGTTGGATTGTTCCAGTCACATCCAGTCATGAGGAAATCAACTGCGTATTCAAAGACCTTATTTATTTTCTCTGGCATTTAGCCATAGCCATCCACTGGACTCACCCTATGAAACCCATCAGGAAATACACAGACACTATTGCATATTACTAATAGACATGCATATATGTCATTAGTGTTTCTCCTCCAGACCTAGAATAGACTTTCAGCTTTGTCATAGTATTGTTAACTGGAGGAGATGAGCTTGGAAGGATTTGCTGATTCTTCTTCTACCTAGGTGAAGCTTATTTTTGTTTGCAGTCACTGAATAATTGAGTCTATTTTCCAGTGTTGCCTTGAGAAGTGTTTTGTTTTGATGTACACTTGTGTGATTCAAACCCTGGACTCTCTCAGGCTATGATAAAAGCTGCCATCACCTCACCAGGAATTTCCTGTAATGTATAAACACTTAACTTCACTCTAGCCTTCCCTCCTGCCTCTCCCACATCCTTGCATGCATATCAATGACTACTGAAAAGGGCATTGCTGTGTACCAAGTCTTAGTCAACAGCCTAAATTGATCAAGGCCTAAGGTTTACTGCAGCACCGACTGCTAATCAATAGCTATTGAGTGCAATCCCCTGATCTAAATTCAACAGGGTTAATAAGTATCTACAGAAAACAATGGTCTGAAACACAATCTCCCATTCAGTTAGGGAGAGGAGGTAGAAATGTTTGCTTCAGCAGCTGAAGATAAAAACTGTGGGAGGCAAAGCTTTAGCTTTTCCCCAAATTTGGCCTGAAGCATTCTTGATTTGCTAAGTGTGCTGTGCATTAGAGACAGCTTTGCTGCTGACAAGAGAAATACCACATATGATGACATGTTTCTGAGCTCCCGAAAGTCTTTGTTTGATCTCTTTTACTCTGAAATGGCATGTGAAGCTCCTTATGGTACCATCTATTAGACCTTTGGTTTTGCTTTTTATGCTTCATATGCAAGACTAAGTGCATGCAGGATGGAGAAGGAATTCAATTTAATAGCTGGCCAAATGCCTTTTTCTCTTTTAAATAGGCAGTGATGCTATCTTGAGATGAAAGGTGACACTAAAACAGAGAAGCAAAACTACTTGTAAAAGGTCTGAATTTCTAATAACTTTGCCTGATGGCAAAAAGTGAAGCCAATCTCATCCCCCAGTTTTACATGATTTACAAACTGAACTTTGAGTGCAATTTAAGATCCTGAGTGAAAAACCTAGTGCCGAGAGACAGTGTGCCAAACTATCTGACTAAGCTGGTGTAGTCAGCCAAGTTCAGTATCTGCTAGCTGATGATAAATGGTGATGTCTCAGTGCTTGCTCAACATCTGTCTTCCTGCTTCACTTCTAATTGCACACCCATGGATAATCAGGAGGAGGGGAATGCTAGATTTCACCAAAGCAGCATAACATGACCTATGCATGAGTGTGAATGATTAGGCAGGTATGTCTATGCTGTGTATTCAAACACACTTTCAACAGATGTCCAGCTTGTTACAGGTGGCCATGCCTGCTTCAGAATTATTGGCTGTCTAAACCTCTTTGTGGTAATACATGAGGGTATGCTTTTGCTTGTCACTGTGGTTTTATAGAATTACTCAGTGGGAGGTGTCAGCAGAACTGTTTCTTATTAACCAAAAGAGCTGAACTTACTAACAGGTAATGGAATATGAAGATAGGTGTACCATGACATGTCTTCCACAGATACAAATCTTCCACGGATTAAGACAGATATAGCATGCTGTCTGGTAACATATGTAACTGTCATACAAAACTTTAAAGCAGAAAAATATTTTTAAATTATATTTCTTTATAGTTTTCTGTCGTTTTCCTTTTCTGTTATTTTGCCTATTTTTTGTATTTTGATGATTTAGTTAATGCTACTTTTAAATGACAACTTCTGCATTACTTAGGGAGAAATCCATTCCCCTGTGTTGGTCTAAAACCAGAGAGCATGCTTAATATTCAATTATTCTGCTGTGTTGTCCTTTTTCCTTCAGCATAGTAGCGTTAACAAACAGTCTCAAAATACAGACAAGGGAAATGTGTAGCATGAAATGGCATTTGCTAAAACAAGACCCTCTCTTATTTGTTACAAAATCATTAGAAACAGGGTAAAGGGACTTCAAGAAGTCATTTACTACTCTCCTTGTCAACTTTTAAGATTTTCATCATGTCCCTTTCTTCCAGCCTTTTACTCCCTCTTTTTTTACCAGTCACCTCTTTCTTTATTTTCTTTTTCTGATCCTCTGCTGTGTCTTATTTAAGCTTTGGTCTATACATATCAGGCATACAAGTAATCCTGACTCACAGAGGTATCCTTTCTGACTGTAATGGCAGCAGACAACTGTGTCTCTAATTTATAAATTAATGGGGAGACAGGCTTCATCTCTGCTTTATTCCCAATGGAAGCAGTTATAGCAACATTGAGTTACAATAAAACAATGATGACAGATTTATAATACTCATTTTAAGATTTTTGGTTTGCCAGTATAAGTCTGAGTCTGTAAGAACATGGTTTGGTTCTATGGGGAATCATGGTCTTTGTATCTCAAGACAAATGACTTTCAAATTGGAACATAGCTATGGAGTCAGGCTCCATTGTGAGGGTTAATTTTGTTTCACTCAGAAATAATTATTGCTGGCTTATCTAAAGTAGCAGAAGCTTGGAACAGGAGAGTACTTCACTCCTCCTGGCACAAAGGCAGTTGTGGTAATGCAAGTTATATAAAATGTTCCAAGCTCAAACAGAGGGGGAAATAAAACCGTCAACAGAACAGTGACTTTAGCCACCTTTTCATATTCCAGATTATTCTTCCTAATGTGTTATATTTATATTGACTTTCTATTATTATCAGTAGCTTGCAGAAAATCTTGTATTGCAGTTTCTTACCAGAGGAAAAAACAGTGACCTAAATGTAGTATATTTTTTATGACAGTTATCAAAATTGCATGAAATGTATGAGTCCTCCAACAGCAGCAAGGAATCCTCCTTCAGGGAACTGAGCCCAAAAGATAATACCCAGTTCCTAGTCAGAGTAATACAGATTCTTCCCATTTACCCTAGAAATTCTCTGCTTAAAATTAATTGAAAATACTGCACCTATGAAGAAAATAGAGATGTTTGTGGAAGGAGTAAATACCGAAATGTTGGTTTACACTCTTGTGTGTGACTATGTCATCCCTCAGCTCCTACACAGTTGTGGGTACCTCACAATCCTATATGGTGCTCAGGACTTCCTGGCACTGGCTGATTAACAGGCAAATATCTATCTGGGTCAACAACTGACTCATCACATGATTAAAGAGTTGACATTATAAAGCAAGATTAAAAATTTAGGAGAAGTTTTCCTGGGAGATAAATGTCCCAGAGCTGTTTATCTGGGTAGAAGGAAGTGAGCAAAGAGGATGGTAGTAGAAATAACAGACAGGTTATCAGCCACCAATTTAGTCCTAAGCATCTTGTGTGGGAAGGCAAATTGTTGTCAAGATGAAAAAGGATGAAAATTAAGTAGCAGTAAGACTATATTGAAGAGTTTAGCAGACCAACCAGGACCTGAAGTACAATATTATCATCTTGCTGAGCCAGGTTTACCTCAACTAACAGCTCTCAGTCTACTCTTTGTAAAAACTCACAACCAGATCAATCAATAACTAAAAAAAATAAAATAAAAATCAAAAAAGCAACCTAATTCACCTACGTCTCTGGAGATTAGGTCTTATCTGTCCACTCTAGGCAGACTGGAAGCTATTATGTGGGTCCTCACATTTCCATTCCACATTGAAACACTGGCTTAGGATGATTACTCCCAAGATTTCCTTTTATTTCTTTGTTTAACCCCTTTGCTACCTTTCTGATACACCTGTACTCACAAATATAGGATTTTGGAATTTTACCAGATGGTGGCAGTGATGAACTGATGTTACTTAGCTCTACAAATTCTGTTGATATAAAAACAACAATAAAGAATGTAGCCAAACTGGTTTGTCCTTCAGGGCTCAATTTTTAAAGCTATGCGTAGGGATTTAGCATGATATTAATTGGAACTGTTTGGTCAAATCCCTCAGCAATGCTTTGACAGTTTATCCTGGACTAGTTGAGCGTTCAGCTCCAGTCCTGAACTTTGTATAATTTTTAGATAGGTTATAGCAAAGAAGATTGGAATATATGCTGAATATATTATGGGTGTGTAGTTGTCACAGTGAAGGCTGCATTTGGGCATTTTTCAGTTGCTTCCCTCAAGATACGAAAACAGTTTCAAAAGAAGAAAATGTTATGCCAAGTACATAAATGAACAATTTAGTGTGCGTTCTGTGTATACATTGTGTATACCATAGATGCATATAGAATATTTTGTCTTTATTTAGATTCCAGGAATTAATTTCTCAACTGAGTTGGAGAATAATAGCTCTTCAAATAATAATGGATGCTTGCAATTATATTTTCATATCTTATCTTGCAACTAAAGGACAAAATGTGTAGAGTAGAAGTGTTTGTGTAGAAGACAGAGTTCATTGGGTTTTCCACATAATATGCTGCACTATCCTGAATTTAAAGTGAATTCTAAATCTTTGAGTTTATTTCTTATTGTCAAAAAGATTATTTCATTAACCACTGTAGTTCTGACTTTATAAAATACTGATCATGTCTTGCACATTAATGTTGCTATCACACCTTGACAAAACTTTCTAGAGTTGTGTGCAGCAGATGAGAAATATACCATTTACATGAAATCAGGGTTATTTGCTTGCAGAGAGATATGAGCTGTTTAGTGGGATGAAATCAGCACACTCCCCCCAGTAGGACAGCTTTTTGGGCTGCTACCAGCTCCCATTTCAGCTGTCAATCTGCAGCAGTATCCCATGTCCCTCTGAAGATCTGCCAATGTGGGCAATAAGGCTTTAGGCCTTTCACATAATTTAATAAAAAAAATGTGAATAATATTTTTAGTCTCCGTCCAGTAGAGTTAAATTGCAAGGTGCTCTCATTGCTGCTGCCTCCAGTGTAACCTTCTCCTCCTCTCCAGTTCAATGCCTTTATCATGCTCTGAGATAAAATCCTGCTTATAGTTCACTTGGAGGTGCACTACTGTATGTGCAAAAGTGCAACCCTCCCATATTGGCATGCCACTTACAACAAGAGAGAAATGTCCTTCACATCTTAGGAGAAAAATGTGCAAGAACTGCTAGAAAACCACAAAGTCTTAAGGCAGGACTGGTCAGGTAGAGCTTGAAAGCCAGTTGTTGTCAGTTTTCCTTTTATTCTGGTGAGGAAAGTATTTTCAAGAAAAAAATAAACAAAAATAAAATAAAATAAAATAAAATAAAATAAAATAAAATAAAATAAAATAAAATAAAATAAAATAAAATAAAATAAAATAAAGACTAGCCATTAGATTAACATCAGCAATCTTTAGGAAGTTGTGGATCTGGTCCATGATGTGCTTCACAGCTTTGCAGCTTTCCTCTTCCTATCTTTTTTTTTTCCCCTCCCTAGCAGGGCAAAACACTGAGAGAAAAAAGTGCGATGTGACTTAAAAGATAAAATGCTTGTCTTCCTCTTCACCACCCCCTCATTTTGGTAGTAGTAAACTAAATACTAACTTGTACTATAGGCACTGTAATCAGAGTGTAGGTACACAGTTGTGCTGAGACAGAATATTACTGGACTTGGAGTTAAGAATTGATTTTTATGTTCCAAAAGACTTCAATTATTGGACACAAACGCTGCTGACACCAAGACTAGCAGTTTTTCTGTGGCAACAACACAAGTGAAGGCTATTCTTGGTCTGTGAGTGAGCAGAGAGCAGAGAGGCAAGGTGCCTGTCCACAAGGGCTAGCAAGGACTCTAGGTTTCTTTACCAGTTCTCTTTAAAATACAAACACAAAAGTGATGCAAGGGGCATACTGTATGATGTTTACACCCATCTACTCTTTGATCATGTTCAGCCTTTAGCTGCGGCTTCAGAAATCTATGCTCCATTTTTCTGATCACCTCTTTCATACAGGTAAACTCTGCCATCCACACAGCATACAGAATAACGTTGCTGTTTTAAGAGAGGCAAGTTTTTCAGGGGAAGGGAGATTCTGGAAAAAGCAGACAAGCCTTTGGGCACAGACTCTCAGAATTACACCAGTTAACCTGAAGCCCTAAAGGTTTCTCTAAATCCTACCTTCTCCCCCACACCTGAACTGCACTCACAAGAGATGATTTCAAGGCATGACTCCACCCTACCCCCTGGGAAACATAAGAACTCTTCTTCCAAAGCCACCAGGAGTACTGTGGCTTCTACTGCTTCAGGCAGAATGTGATCCCCTGACCCTCCCCAGAGATATGATACAACTACACAAAAGGCTGGCTAGATCCACCTGTCTGTTTAGCACTTTACCCATTTTTCCGAAAGGCTATGGACTGAAACTAACTTACTTGAACAACTTTTCACACAAACATGGCTGTGAACAATTTCATGGAGAGTAAATCGTTGCATCGCTCTGCCTTGATCAAGTTGACATGTGCCATTCACATGAAAAAATCAAGACAGATACAGCAGGGTATGTTTGTATATTTGCCTACTTAATATCTTTTAAGCTGTCATTTGCCATTTGCTAGTTATATGGTTCAAGTATTTGGAAAAATATAAAGAAAACAATAAACCAAGTCAAAAGTGCAAAATTATTAATCAAACTGAGCAAACAAATAAATCTTAGTCTAGTGGTGGTTGGCACAGACACATTTCCAGGATTTGTGCAAATGAAGCCAAGGAGATACACAAGCTCTGCTCCTCATCAGGCCAGTTTATCTCAATTTATTGTTTCCTCTTCATTAGCTCTCAGCAAAAGATGAAACTGGATCGCAAAGGAGGTTCATTGTGTGCTTTGCTTTTAACTGTTAAGAGCGTTCATTAACCAAAGGATACCTACACTTGGAGGTATTGCTGGAGAGCTAGCAGGTTTAGGCCCACCTAGTTGAGTGAGCTGATGTCAACTGCTTTTCTTAATATGCCAGTCAAAGGCACTTCCCCTAATCTGTTGTAAGCTGTTGTGACAATCAGAGCATACAGTGACAGCTGGTGTAGTCGGCGTGCTGCATCCCCCTCTCAGGGGTGCGAGGCTTCCCTCGCTTCTCCCGGGGAGCCTGGCCACATGGTGGATGGAGCCTGGGAACACCGCAGCCTACGCGCTCTCACACCCTGCCAGGTTAGGAATTTACATCAATATCTATTCTCAGTGGCACAGGAGGAAGAAGAAACAGAAAAAGAAAAAAAGCTTATTTGGGAGTCAGAAGAGCAAGAAGTAATCTATGCTATGTCTTGATATGCATAATGAACAAAACTGCCAGTTTTATGTATGATAATGTATACTTAATATATGCATTGTTATTTAAGCTTAATCATATCATAGCATCTTTATCAGTACTCACAGTATATTCCAGGAACCTCCTAGAAAAGAGTACAATTGCTTAAGTAGGATAATAATTTCTGAAACATTAGTATTGGTATCTTTGCACGTAATACCCATTAGTGTTAATGGAGGGTATAGAGCATTTGCAGCAGCATGAGACTCAGACTGTGGTTAACCTATGACCTTTGCATGCTAGCTCTAGGGATGGTCAAGGTTAGCACACTCTGCTGATGAAAGACCTCCTCCACAAGTTCTTCCCTGACCAATACTTTGCTCTTCTAGCATACCCCAGTTCTACAGAACCATGATGCACTACTAAAAGAATAGCCAGGACCAGTTAAAAAATAATTCAGGTACTTCAATCTGCTCCAGTTGCTGATAGATGCCAGGGCCAGAAATCTGTTACAGCCTTCATAACATTACAGCCTGTAGTTTACATTAAAGATGATGCTGAAACCCAACATTTCTAGGCTTTTGACCATCCCCAAACAGAACAGGAAAATTTTAAACAAGTTATGTGAACATTCCTACTCTAAAATCCTGGCAGGTATACTTAATGTATTTGAGCATTAGCTGGTGAGTAGCGTGGCATTTCTGCATTCTGAGCTGCTTGGACTACCATCTTAGAAACAGACTCAACCTACGGGTTGTTAGGAGAGGCATCAGGGCGAGCCAGCATGGGTTTATGAAAGGGAGGTCTTGCTTAACCAACCTGATCTCTTTCTATGACCATGTGACTCACCTTTTGGATGGGGGGAAGGCTGTGGATGTTGTCTACTTGGACTTTGGTAAGGCCTTTAACACCGTCTCCCACAGCATTCTCCTGAAGAAACTGGTGAATCATGGTATAGACAAATGTACTCTTCTCTGGGTTAAAAACTGGCTGNTGTCCAGAGGAGAGCTACCAAGCTTGTGAGGGGTTTAGAGAACAAGTCGTATGAGGAGAAGCTGAGGGATCTGGACATGTTTCGTTTGGAGAAGAGGAGGCTGAGGGGGGCCTCATTGCCCTCTACAACTACCTGAAAGGAGGTTGTAGAGAGGTGGGTGTTGGCCTCTTCTCCTTAGTGACTAATGACAGAACCAGAGGGAATGGTGTGACGTTGCGACTGGGGGCGGCAGGGTTTAGATTGGATATTAGGAAGAAATTCTTTACGGAAAGAGTGGTGAGGCACTGGAACAGCCTTCCCAGGGAGGTGGTTGAGTCATCATCGCTGGAGGTATTTAAGAAACCTGTAGATGTGGTGCTCCAGGACACGCTCTAGTGGCTGGCATGGAGGGCAGGTGTGGGTTTTTTTGGTGGGTTTTTTTTTTTTTGGTTGGACTTGGTGATCTGAGAGGTCCTTTCCAACCGTGAAAATTCTGTGATTCTGTGAAAGGTCATTTATTAATAATTCTTAACTTAAAAACACATTTATGCATATATAGCCCCTTTTTGGGAAGCGTGAGAACAGTATCAAATCAGGAGACTCTTCTCTTTTAGTTATCCGTACCTGCTTGTTACCCTAGAGAGGAAAAAAAAAGTTGTTTCTTTGTTTCATCAAATAGATATTTCTGAAAGACTGAGAATAAACGGTTGATATCACCGCATTTTACATTACAAAAGCTTGGCTACATTAATTTTTTCTCTGTGAATACCTTTGTAAGACAGAAAGGAAGGAATGAGTGCTTTCCTCTCTCTTTTCCTATACAGTCTATTATTCTAGAAAACTCCAGAAAAAAGGAGTTCAACCTGTCTGTAACAAATGGAGTACAAGCTAGAATTTTTTAACTTCTAACACTGAGATGCTTACAGGTACAGAGTGTATGCCCTTCTACCTCCGTGATTCTATTGTAAATTAGATATAATCAGATAAAGAGAAGCAAACCTAGCTTTCTATTAATTTAGCTCATATTTTATGGCAGCCAAATCACTCCTTCCTCTGCTGGTTTTCTTTCTTTTCCTAGGAGGATAAATCTGAAGGTTTCTGCTGTTACAAGGTACTGGTGACCCTAGCAATCTATATAACAATGATATTTACTTCATCTCTTCTCCAACATACACTGTTGGTATCGACGTTATAACTGAGGCAGAGCCTGTTTTGTTAACATCCTTCTCATTTCATAGAATCACAGAATCATTAAGGTTAGAAGAGACCTCTAAGATTGTCAATTCCAACCATACCTGTCACTAATGTACGACTAAACCATGTCCCTAAGTGGAGCATCTCTACGTCCAGGGATGGTGACTCCACCACCTCCCTGGGCAGCCTATTCCAAGACTTAACAACCCTTGCAGTAAAGAAATTCCTCCTTATATCTAATCTAAACCTCCCCTGGTGTAACTTGAGGCCATTTCCTCTCATCCTCTCACTGTTAACCCTGGAGAAGAGTCCTAACCCCATCTCGCTGCAATCTCCTTTCAGGTAGTTGTAGAGAGCAATAAGGTCTCCCTGAGTCTCCTATTCTCCAGACTAAACAACCCCAGTTCCTTCAGCCACTCCTCAGAAGACTTGTGCTCCAGACCCCTCACTAGCTTCATTGCCCTTCTCTGAACACATTCGCTGTGGCATTATTTTTCTGTCTGTTGGATCAGTCTGAATTAAAGAAAGAGAAGATTTAGAAGACAAAGTTACAATTTTATTTTTAATTCATGATTTGCAGGGACAGATTCAGATTTAGCATGTGAAAAGTTTCCCACCTGAACAACCAGCATCTTAAGCTCTATTTACAGAGCTTCTCACATTCTTTCAAGATTTAGATTCATTTTTAAATAGCTATGTTCCTACGCAGTGCCTGGGAGCACTGCCTTTTCAGAGGGCACCTGGAAGTCATTTGTTAGGTAGAAGAGCAAGAGCTGGCCTACAAATCTGGGTTGGCAAGTGATACTTGTCATTAGCAAACAGAACTTCTACAACAACAACAGACTACCAGAAGTATCTTTGACAGTGTAATTTTTGCAATCCAGAGCAAACTTATAGGTGTTTGGCTGCAATGGGTAATCATGCTCCTTGGAAACTTGTCAGCTGCAGAGGCAGTGCCCCAAAAAGTCATTTGCTGTTTTTGCACCTCTTCCAGGAGATGTCATCTGCTCTATTCTGGTGGAAGACTCCTTTTCTTTCTCACTTCCATCATGAGCTCCTAGAAGGCTGGGAACCTGGACCGATAAGGGTAGATCTGATCAGACTGCCAGGTGACTTCATGCCACCTGAATACCTTCCTGTGACATTTGTTGTCTGGAAGCCAGGGCCAACCATGCCAAGTGCCCTTCCCTCACCTGTTTCTCCAGGCTGGAGGGCTCCCTGCCTCTGCATGCTGGTGTCGGGTGACCACAGGGGACACCACAGGAGGCTCCTGAGCCACAGTGGAGTAGCACAGTGGTGGCCTACCCAAGCAAAGGAGGCAGACAGAAGGTGCCTGTGTGCCCCCACAGCCCCTCATTGGTTGAGTATTCCCCCAGGAAGGAGCTGGCAGCTCTTTAACCAGTTAAACAAAGCTGGAAGCCTTCAAACTCTCATCCTGTCAGTGTAGTCAGGTCTGTATAATTTCTTTCTTACTTCTGTCTGCCAACCTATCTCTTGCTGTCTTGGTGGTGCCTGTTGCCTTCTTACTGCTGTTGGCACTGGTGTTTTATTTCTTATCAGTGTTAGAAGCTGCCTGTTTTCTTTCTGGTTTTTATACAGATCTAAATCCTACATTTATCTTCCTTTTATCAGCAGAAAAGCTTGCAGATACATTGGCCATCATCCGACACTGAGTTTGGCTCCATATTCTCTTGTCCTCCATTTTTAACCCATGTTCAACTTACTCTAGTATTGTAGATCAACAACACTGAGAAATTTGACTTTTGAAGTTTTCAGAATAGATCTGGCTTGTCGGTATAACTTTTCCATGTTTTTTACTTTGGGAGGAAAAAGAAAAGACATATATTATTAGTGACCAAACTATGAAAAATATTTTTCAACAGTATTATGATAGAAATGATATAATAAGAGATCAATAACTAGTGAAATAATTTTATTTTATTTTTTAAAAATATCCAAGACATACAAGAAAAAATACCAAAATGGTTGCTATCAAATGTGCAAACCCTGGCATAGAAAAAATGCATCTTAAAAGTCATATTTATAGCTCCAATGTTTTTCAATTTCAGTAAAAATACTTTTCCTTGTCACTGTTTTGAATCTTTGACATGTAGAATGGACTTGGAAGATTGTCTCTCGGTATCAGGGGAGGTGTGTTTTTGCCGAACAGTTTGCAGAACAAGAAACTCACTCTACTTGGCAGCTGCCCGAAGACAGATTGAATGTTGAGGGGAGCTTACTTTAAGGCAAAGCAAGCACTAGCACAGTGACTGATAAATCTGCTCTTGTCTCTTAAAAACTGCTGAGATGAGGGAAAAGCCACCATCAGAACTGCAGTCCACAGGAAGGAAA
Organism: Bucco capensis; assembly: GCA_013396975.1. Lineage (NCBI taxonomy): Eukaryota > Metazoa > Chordata > Aves > Piciformes > Bucconidae > Bucco > Bucco capensis. The sequence continues at coordinate 54,749 of VWZO01015769.1, read as the reverse complement.
GACAAGTCCCAAATATATAAGATGATGTTCTTTCACCATTTCTACCTATGGGCTCCAGAATGGCTGTGTGACAGCTGATAGTAATGACTCTTCTGTAGCTAATTACAGTTTATTTTTATAAATATTTGCTAAGTCTATCAGCCTTTTATAGAAAAAAGAAAAAACATCTGTCTGTTATCTAACTTGTTTCTGCAGTTTCTACCACATGACTGTATCCACACTTTTTTCAACCACAGGTGTGATTCTAGTAAGAAAACAATGACAGTGCTTCATCATCACCCATGTGAAATCATCATAATGGGTACATCTCTTCTGGAACCAAGGAATGAGTCAGCGTAGCAAAATGTTTTAAAGAGATTGCATGGACCAAAGTTAACTCCTCTCCTCCTGAGGCAAAACTCACAGAGTGGATACCTGGTGGAGGCCTCCATCTACCAGGTCACAAACGAACAGAGAAATCTGTCTCCACTGACAGTTTTTGCAATGTGGAGCTATCCAATGGTATATTCTCTGTTCAAATGCTGTCAAATGTTGGACAAGCATCCCAGAAATATCCCACTGCTTCACAGTAAGCCAAGGAGCTGAGTTTGTTGTGGCATTCCCTGGGGATGCATATCTTCTTGTCCAGCAAGAACTATAGAGAATTGTGCTTTAAAGCCCTGACTTGTAAATGGAACATAATCTTCAGTTTCCTTTCAGCTATTTCTTGGCTAAAGAATTCTTATTTATCATGGATAATTCTAATCTGAATTCCAGTTTTAATCTTTAGGATATCTTTTAGATTTTCTTTTAAAAAATGATCTGTTCCTCCTTAGTTAATGTGGTTATTGGAATATCTTTTATGCTGCATAATTTAGTTTTCCTTTAATGTATCTAGAAAAGAAGTTGAGATTTCAGCCTCCCTCAGGACATCTAAGATTAACTGATTAACAGATAATGTCAGTAATGGAATTTTAAATCCAACCAGAGGCAATCCAGCCAGGAAAACTTTGTTATTTTTATTTGGTTTCATGTTTATTTAATCTTTGGTTTTGTTTTTCTTTCTCCTTTTTAAGAACATTATCAATGAAGTAGTAAATGGTAAGAAAAATTTGTTCAAAGCACCAATGATGTGCTTAAAGAAGCACAACATTCTAAACAAACACTCTATGTAAGGGAACAAATGTCTGGAGTTCATCAGCATGTGGGTGTTCAGTGTTACTGCCAAGATTAGCACCTACACACATACAGGCTGTGTCTACTCTTGTCAGGATATATCTATTCAAAGAGGCAGGATATATTAACTCCAGGAAAATTTCATGAAGAGGTGTCAAAACAACTTCTGTATTGATTTACCTCTTCTTGACTTAGAGCAGAGACAGCATGAACCTAGGCAGGTAGATGTGTTTATAGACATTCTGGTCATCAGCAAGAAGTGAATATAACCCTGTCATCATCAAACATTAATTTTTTAATAGGTTTCAACACAATGTTAATAATCTGGATGGTAAAAAAAAAAGACATTATTATAGGAGCAGTCAATAAATAGTAATTTTATCAGTATTCCTATAATATCAATTATATTTGAGGTAGAAATCTATGGGTTACTAAATTCTTTAATATGGCTCCAATTCAGGGAAGTGTTTAAATCCTTTAAACTTCAAAAGAGCTCAGTTTCATGATTAACTTTGTTAAAGCTCAATACTGAACTAAACCACTAACCTAAAAAGGGTAGATGGGGTTCAGCTTAATTATCACACAACTATCACATTTTAAATCTATGCTTAGTTTAAGATACTGCTTCACATAACAGGGAATGATGGTGACAACTCAGTGCCCTATATGGTGTCTCTGTTCTATACAGCAGAGAAACAGAATACGCCTTAGAGCTGATATTTTTACAAGTGACCACAAATCATCTGTCAGTCACACATAGAGAGATGTGGAAGGACTCAGATGAAATAAAACCTCCCTATTAGTTTAAATTTTCCCTTTAAAACCCTAGTTTAGATGAAAACACACTTAATGACATGTTACACAATATAATTCAAAATAGACTCATTAGGGGGGACAGTTTACTGACCAGTTGTCGTCGTCATGGCTAGGCTTCGCGAACAAAGATCCAGGGAGGGCTCCACCCATGCTCCTCATCAGCGCCTTTTCCAAGCGCACTGATAAAAAGAGGATAGTGGATAGCACCCTTGAGCCTGTGCAATGGATTTTTTTTTAGGTGAGACACAGCATGCACAGAGTTGGACCCACCCTTTAGTCCTAAGGTTCATCTGCAAGGGCCTAGCAAGCTTGGACGCTGGCAGTGAAGTCCTTAGGATGGAGGTTTAACCTCTTAGATGGAAGGCCTTACAGGGCTGAACGAGCTCCATCTGCCTGGGTTTGGAATCAGAGTTGTCCCTCTCCTAGGATGACTGCCAGAAGGCTAATGAGCTCATCCTACCCATCCAAGGATTCTAGGAACATGGGTATCATTCCCCACACTTTACCATGGGCAATGAGTTTAATGCTCCCTCTGCTGTCAGCACAGTTATCGCACCAGGGGCCACAGGAGACCCCAAGTGATTTTCAGACTGTGTCAGACCAATTGTGTACAGTCAGTAAAATACATTTCTAAGGGTATCTGTTGAGGTTATAGTTTGACAGCTGTTTTTGTTGCTGTGTTATGAACCAGATTCTGGGTCTAGGCTTCTCTCCTTTATACCAGCCCAGCACTGCAAAACCAGAAGTATGCTGCCTTCCATGCACTACTGCTGCGGCATCTGCGCACAGGGGACCACAATGGTTATATATGGACTGTGACACATTTATCCCAGAGTGCACATCTACTTTCCTGAATGACTGATTTAGCCAGTGGCATGCAGAGAAACCCTCAAAAAAAAAATTTATACTAATAGTTGAACAAAAAAGTTAATCATAAAACAACAACAAAAATATACAAAATTTCTTCAACATACAGATTTTTGTTTGGTTTTTGTTTGTTTGTTTTGGTTTTGCAACAAATCAATGAAACTAATAACTAGACACCATTGGAAAAATTAGTGTTATTGACTTGAATTATAAAGTCAATACCTAAAGACACTTAGCTTTAAAATGGAACATAAAGTCAAATCTGATAACCAAACGCTAGTTAGGAATTATCAACCTTTTTTTAAAGACTGAAGGTACCAATGTTTCCACAGTTAAAACAAATAATAACTCCTAAATCTTCAAAGTGTCTTGGGAAACTTGGGAGGCTGATCCAGTTAAAGGTCATATGAATTGCACAGTTAAAATCCTGGACTTGACTTTGAAAATATAATTGGGTCAAGGGAGAATGGTGCAGGTAAAAGGAGAATGTACCCTGAGCTGTTCCTTTTAAATGTTGCTAGATGTCTTTTTTTACACTCCCACCTACTGGCTTCCTACCTTGTTTCACTCCCTTACACACTTCTCTCCCTCAAAGAGTAAACATCTTGAAAGTCTCAGCAAGAAAACTTGAGACAGATAAACTATCCATTAAAATTAAGTGGAATGCTTTGATTTTTGCCCTGAGGGGAGGAGGAATCAAGCTCTTTTCTGTGTCAAAAAAGGCTTTCAGGTAAAAAAGAAAATTAAGAAAGATGCTTCTGGCTACTCAGCCTGTCATTTCAGGTACTTTCTAACATCTATGCATTTTGGTCCTCACAAGTGAAGCAGCAGGATTTTCCCACAGACAGAAGCCCCCACCTTTCTAGCACAGACAGCCATCTGGCTAAGTTATAAAGAACAGCACAATTATCCCTTCTCTTGGGCCCCAGCTATATTTTACAGGCATGCACTTAGGCTAAAAACAGTCCAACAGGCTCATACAATATCAATGCTGGTCATTGTGTTCCTCTTGTAAATGTGAAAACCAATTACTTATAAACAAATATGAAATGAAGTCTCAGGGTCTAGAGGGAAGAATGAAAGTAGATTTTTTAAAAAATTGTTTTCAGTGTTCTAGGACAGGCTTAGGCAAAAAAACCCCTCCTGTCTGTATCTATCCTTTGCATCAGCTGTCTGTTTTTGTTTTCTTGGCTGCAATAATTAATTTTGATCTGGTGTTTTCTATTCAGCATTTGTGGTATTGACGGGAAAGTAGGAGGTAATGACATAAATCTTTTTTACATTGTATAATCATTTTACAACTATTTTGTATAGCTTTATATGCATGTGTGTATGTAAGAATATAAATTAGAAAACATTGAAAAGCTTTTCAGGGAAGGAATGAAGACTACACTAGCACTGTGTTAAACTCAGCTTTCTAGAAATCGCCTAGATTGCAATTGTCTGAAGATCATTCACGTTTGTAACAGCAGCAATTGCAATCATCTGATTGTTCTCAGGTGCTCTTCAGGGATTACATTTGGAGTACTTGGGCCTATTGCCAGTGGATATATGCCATATCCAGGAGCTTGAAAAAATATAAGCTACAGAAATAGCTCATTGGCTCACTGGCTGACCCAAGGATAAACCCAAGGGAAAATCAAAACATGCCCAGTTAACTCTCTGATTACAAGACTATGGGTGCCTCTCATCGTAAAGCCTGATTTGAAGCCCATTGACATAAAACCTGAAGTAACCAGGCTTTACATAGCCAAATAATGTGACACCCTGAGCAGCAAGAACTGGGGGAGGTTAGTTATTTTTATGGAGCAGGAAACAGAGCTCCCCAAGGATCTGTTGACAGCACTGAGCCAAGTGTGAGCTGCACCTGGAATGGCTGGAGTCTGAAATCAGGTGCTGTTTATTATTGTTGCCTCATCTTAAAGAGCTTACAGGAGAGTAATTTATTTTGTTTATATCAAACAGTCAACAAGGAAAAGCAGAAAATGTGTTTTTCTGCAGGTCAAAATATTACTTATTACTCTAATAAGCACTTAACTCTTTTTGAGAGAGCAGCATGGGCAGACAAGGGATTTTTTTCTGCTGTGCTTTAAGTCATTCACTTGATTTGTTACCATTTACTGCAGTTGTGTAATGGTTATAAAACTGGAAAAAACATAAAACATAAAGGAAAGGTGTTGAAGTCAGCCTTAAGGTACTAAATTCCTGACAGCAGCTTGTAAAGCAGTGGAGATTTAGGTGCTGTAAGATGATGCTGGAGGTTGTGGTGGGTGACAGAAGTGCTGAAGTGCTGAGGCTATGACAAACTGGAATTATGCAACTCTGAAAAAAGAACCTGGGCACCTCCTGATCCCTGCTCCTTCCTGGGGGCACCAGTGTCTCATAGAAGATTTTCATTTGACACAAATGGTCTTCCAACATCTAACAACATTGGTTCAGGTATGCCCAGAACTACATCTAAATTTAGTGTGAGGCCTGATCTGATAGGCATTTACAAGAGCACTCCTGTCAGAGACTGAACACGTTAAAAGTCATAAAAATATTGATGGACTCTTTAAATATAAAAAGAAAAAAAAAAGGGTGATATCATTTCATGTAGTTTTCCCAGTGTGATCTTATTGAGTCTGAGGCTGAGTTGCAGATCTGTTGTGTAGAAAGCAAGGGGCTGAATTGTGCATCAGGAAAGGATTCTGCATCACACATGTTTTTAAATGCCTGGTACCTCGCAGATTCAGTACTTGCATTCCAGTGAGGCATATGCTGAGAAAGGAAGAGAGCTTGGTTCCTTCCCTCTCCCTCAGATGGAAGAGACTCAAGAGCTTTCATGTCTCAGGAAGATTTTCTACCCACCTGGCTAGAGGCCATTGAGTAATAAATTACTCTTACTACCGAATCTAATTCACCACAGAGTGACCAATTTAAAATGCACAACTCCAAAGAATGAGCTTCACTTTTAAGGCTGGTGTATTCAGGTGTATTTAGAGTAATGCTCATTTTGTGTTCCCAGGAGTCACCACTCTGTGGGTTATTTTGCTATAAAAAGCTAGAGATTGGTTATTAAATATTCAAGATAAAACCGTATCTACATACATAGCTAAAATACACCTAAGGAAGATGTCAGAAACTGGTTGTTTCTTTTGAGTGATGGGGGAAAATGTGAACAATCAGTGACATTTAAAGGTAAGAAATTCAAAAAAGGCAGTAAGAAATAGTTTTCAAAGCATTGGGATTAAACTGCAGAGCCTGTGGCCAGCCACAGAGATTGGATCAAAAATTTGCTATCATAATGTTCTCAGAAGGGAGATAAAATCCTGTGCAATCTTTCAGGCTGGATTAGTTGAGGTTCCTCATTACTGGATTAGGTAACATAAAGTATGTTTTTTTGCCACCTGGAGAGGCTGAATGCTAGGCTACATAAGACTGTGATTGTAATACAGGGTGGTCATGTCTCTACACTGTTAGAATTCCATCTATTAATATTATTATAATTCACAGGTGGACTATATATTTATATACTATGCATATTTATACATATAAATGGAAGAGATGGGTTTTATTCTGTCTTGATACCTGATTTCATGAAAAGCACAAGGCAGGCTGTGGTAAGATGTCAGGAATAAGGGGAGAGTGAGTTATAACAGGTATATGAAGTGGCCTAAGAAGGATATAAGCTTTCCTCTTCCTCCTAGTAGCATTTCTGAATGCAGTTACTGATTTCTGTTTCACTACAGGGAGGCAATCTTGGCTTTAACTAGTCCTGTCAAAGTCACTTCTTGCAAAAGTTGCTCCCCTTCTTGCTGCAACAGAGCTTGAGGCAATGCTACTCTCTGCCTCATCCTGCATGACTCCTACCTGATTAGGTCAAAAAAGAGTTGGATAGAACTAGACCTATAATGGTAACTTCTAGTGGATAGGGGCTAATGTAAGTGCCACATCTTTTTTTAAATGCAAGTAGATGTGTCTTATCCTGCTTTAACTCTCAGCAGTGAGTGTAGCATCTCATCCTCTCCCATGGAGCTCCATAATTCAATAAGGCCAAATGTCGGGTACTGTACCTCGGCCATAACAACCCCCAGCAGCGCTACAGGCTTGGGGAGGAGTGGCTGGAGAGCTGCCAGACAGAGAGGGACCAAGGGGTGTTGATTGACAGCCAGCTGAACATGACCCAGCAGTGTGCCCAGGTGGCCTTCTTGGCATCCTGGCCTGTATCAGANTCTTCCAGGTGTAACTGTTCTATGATTCTATGTCTGGGAGGCAGAAGTGAGATTCAGGAGTTTCTGCTTGATTCAACCTCTCATTTTGGTCACTGAATACAGAATGAATTTCCCACAGCCCCACTTACTGGGTGTCTGCCATATTCCTTGACCATGTTAAGTTTCCAAGTTTAATTATAACACTATTTTCAATTACTGTTAACTGACAATTCATTACTAGAATCATAGAATCATAGAATGTTAGGGGTTGGAAGGGACCTAGAAAGATCATCTAGTCCAAACCCCCTGCCAGAGTAGGATCACCTTGACAAGCTCACACAGGAATGTGTCCAGGTGGGTCCTGAATGTCTCCAGAGAAGGAGACTCCACAGCCCTCCTGGGCAGCCTGTTCTAGTGCTCTGTCACCCTCACTGTAAAGAAGTTCTTCCTGAGGTTTAATACTAAACCTCCTGTGGTCCAACTTGCTCCCGTTCCCTCTTGTCCTAACATTGGATGGCACTGAGAAGAACCTGGCTCTCTCCTCCTGACACTCACCCTTAACATATTTGTAAACATTAATGAGGTCTCTCAGTCTCCTCTTCTCCAGGCTGAAGAGACGCAGCTCTCTCAGCCTGTCCTCATAGGGCAGATGCTCCACTTCTTTAATGAACTTGGTGGCCCTGTGCTGGACTCTCTCCAGCAGCTCCCTATCCTTCTTGAGCTGAGGGGCCCAGAACCGGACACAGTATTCCAGGTGGGGCCTCACCAGGGCAGAGTAGAGGGGGTGAATAACCTCTCTGGATCTGCTGGCCACACTCCTCTTAATGCATCCCAGGATGCCATTGGCCCTCTTGGCCACAAGGGCACATTGGTGGCTCATGGTCATCCTCCTATCCACCAGGACTCCTAGATCTTCTTGCCCAGGGCTGTTCTCCAACAAAACAGTTCCTAACTTGTACTGATCCATGGGGTTGTTCTTTCCCAGATGCAGTACATTACACTTCCCCTTGTTGAATTGCATTAAGTTTCTCCGTGCCCATCTCTCTAGCCTGTCCAGGTCACACTGGATGGCAGCACAGACTTCTGGGGTGCCAGCCACTCCTCCAAGCTTGGTATCATCCGCAAACTTTTTGAGGGTACACTCTACCCCTTCATCCAGACCATTGATGAATACATTGAACAGTACTGGACACAGCAGTGACCCCTAGGGGACACCACTAGTCACAGGCCTCCAGTTAGATTCTGCTCCACCAACCACAACTCTCTGGGCTCTGTCCTTCAACCAGTTGCCAATCCATCTCACAGCACAATCTCCCAATACATACTTTTCAAGTTTGGCAATGAGGATACCATGGGAAACAGTATCAAAAGCGTTGCTAATGTCAAGAAAAGCCACATCCACTGCCTTGCCCTCATCTATCCACCTAGTTATGCCATCATAAAAGGCTATCAGATTAGTCAAGCATGACTTCCTCTTATGGAATCCATGTTGACTACTTGTGATAAGCCTCCTCAATAGGCTTGTTCAGATCAAGGAACATTATGTTGTTGATATGAGTGAAAAAACAGTGGAACTTCAGGACAGATTCTTTTTGTAGGACTCTTTCCATCTACCATCAAATTTGGTGCTAGTGTAGTTATATATACTCATGAAGAGGTAACTAATGCACACAGAACTGTTTAAGAGCCTACTCAAAGTCAATGATAGTTTCTCCTGTGGCTTTAGTGAGCTGTGGATTGAGTTTCAAGTGCCAGCAGTTGCTCAAGTTACATGTGAGTGGTGGAGCAGGGTCTTTAGTAATATGAATGTTGGTTATTGAGGGCAGAGTTAGGTCTCAGGCTGCTAGCTGAGTATAAAAGCAGTCAAGGAGCAACCTTCTGCTTAAACGACATTACAGTGTGAGAATGGGAATGTGAAAGTGGAGTCTGCACAGTATTTTCACCATTAGACTGCTGTTTGACAGTCCACATGGTTTACAGGCAATTTGTCATGCAGTATCTGAAAACAAATCTCTTTTCAATAGGCTAAGCAAAAGGAAAGCATCAGCACTGCAATGTATCTATTAGTTCTACTCATTGCATTCAGTTTACTAGATCTTTTAGGAAAACTTGCCTAACAATATCCAGTCTATAATAACCACCCTCTTGAAATACTGTTTTTTCCATATAGCAATACCAGGAGAACAATCTAATAATAAAAATCATACCAAGAACAATGGTCATTTTTAGTTGATATCTCTAAAGCCAAGGATGTTTTATCAGCATTTTAATTTACAATTACGGAGTGGCTTAAGGAACTAAATCTAATTCTTGATCTGCATGAGAAGAATTGCTACAAACACATCCCATTACCCTCTGTCACCTATGGTCATACTGGTGTTCATAATATGTCATTTTAAAAAAAAGACAAAATGGAACACCAAAGTCCTCCAAATCCTGAAGTACTGTAGTGGTTTAGCTAAAAGCCAGAAGACCTTAGGAGTACAGAATTAAACATAACAGGATGACCTCAGTGGCATCTCAGAAAATTCAGTATCATAAAGAAATGAATATTTTGTATAACAACATCAGAATATGGAGTAAACCAGTGAGTTATTTATTGTGTAGATGCTCTTGTACACTAGAGAGGGTCTTTTTACTAATTTTTCTTTTAAATTAATACCTGTTTCCTCTGGCTTTTGAAATGATGTGGATAGCAGTTGGAAAGCTGTTTTCATCTGCATCAATAAACTCTTTAGGTTCAGACAATTGAAGCAATATAGGAGGTAAGGGAATGGAGAGGATCAATTCCAAATCCAGCAAGGCTTGGAAAGCAGAGATAAGTGAACCTAAGTTACTTATCCTGGCTGGATTAAATTAGCCCAGACAAAGAGATTTGTACTGAATTGAAGAGGGCAGTGCACAGTGGTGGGACCATCAGAGAGTAATTTTAAACCTCCATCCTGCCAGCTGTTTTACATGGGTGGTCCCTAAGCATGCCTTGCATGTAATTAACCTGAATCCCTGGGTAGCATCTGGGGCATACAGACTGGTATTGTGTGCTACCACTTCACCTTAGCTTCCCTGCAGGTCTAACAAATGAATTGTGTTACAATTATGGCAGCCTGAAACCAGTCCTACATTTTTCTCCCTTTGTTTAAAAAAGAAACACTCTTTCCCATTAGCTGCCAATTAAAACAAAATCTATGCTGCAGTCAAAAAAAAAAAA
>VWZO01015769.1:1824-37250 GCA_013396975.1 Bucco capensis | reverse complement strand
GATCTGCTGGCCACACTCCTCTTAATGCATCCCAGGATGCCATTGGCCCTCTTGGCCACAAGGGCACATTGGTGGCTCATGGTCATCTTCCTATCCATCAGGACTCCTAGATCTTTTTTCCCCAGGGCTGTTCTCCAACAGATCAGTTCCTAACTTGTACTGATACATGGGGTTGTTCTTTCCCAGATGCAATACTTTACATTTACCCTTGTTAAATTTCATCAAGTTTCTCCGTGCCCATCTCTCTAGCCTGTCCAGGTCACGCTGCATGGTAGCACAGCCTCCTGGTGTGCCAGCCGTTCCTTGATATCATCCACAAAGTTGCTGAGGGAACACTCAAGGATCTTTTCCAACCTGAATGATTCTATGATTCCCAAGGTCTTGTAACCGTTGTTTTAACTCAAATGGTTAAAGTTTCAACAATATGACCCATTCCTTTAGTTTGGGCAGTTGTTTAGTTGACATAGGTGAAGATAGAATATTCTGCATCTTGATTTGCTCCTGCCACAACACTGAGGAAAGGAAGTTTCCTGCCTGATGCCTGCAGCCTGGAAAACTGTGTGCTCACTTGCTCTAGAAGCATGACACACATGTAGTCTGAGAAGCTAAACTATGAACCTGCACATTTAGTAGAGACAGTATACATTGAACTTAGCTGCAAAGTTCACAAGTCCCTGCATAAAATGACATATTTGACATCCACAGAACAAACGTATCCATTGCCAATTTTTGGGTCAATGCTTCAAAGCATTGTATTGATACAGCTTCTCAATAAATAGGTTGTAAAAATTTCTTAGCATGGACACAACTATGTGTATTGCCTTTGCACTGACCTCAAGAACATTATCTAAAGCGTTTTGTCAAAATTTAAAACCCCCCAAAATTAAATAAGCCTAAGGCAGCCCTCTAATATTGGAAATGTCTTTTTAGATTATTAAAATTTAACAAAATTATGAATACTTGAAATGTGAGCTTAACTGACATTGATGACCAAACATGACTACAGTTAAAGATATTATTATGGCTATTAATGCCAGAATATGTATGCAAAAACCTACATAGCATCTAAATTTAATGCTTTCACAGGAAAAAGCATCAAACATTTCCTAAATAACAGTGGTTTCACTTATACATATCAAGTAAGGTAAGGTCTTTCATGACACATCAGCCAGGAAAATCTTTCTCAAATTTTTTCATGAAGGAAAACTATCTATTTTAAAGATTCTAAAATAGTATTTTATTTTCCTGAAAATATTCTTATGAAAATAATAGAAGACAAAAAATAAAAATATCCTTAAATATTTCCTTTCATGTAAACCTGTGGTTCAGTTTTACTAGCACAAGTTTCTAGCATCACTGCCTATTCTTGATTTCACCTTGAGAAGCTGTCAGCTTCTCACTTGCTAAATGTTCTCAGAGGTCTCTCAGCTTGTTAGCTATGTTGTGTGACTTCACAGGTCTAACTTTGCAGTGACTACAGACATCACGGTGGCTGTAAAACCCATGCCATACTAAAATACTTAGGGAATATCCATGCACTGCTGAACTTGAGTTTACAGCTTTCTCCTTTGTCAAGAAATTATCTATGAGAAAGCTTATTTTGGGCTTTCTGTTATAGTATAGTTGAACACAAGCCACAAAGGCTCTGCTTCAAAGCTCTTTCTAAACAGAGGAAACCTTTTTTCTCCCATGTGGCACCTCCAAGTGCTTTTTCCTGGAGATAGATAGCTTGAACTACACTCTAAGCAGTACGTGCACTCATGGAAACTCTGCCATCTCTCCCTGGCTTGCACTGGATGTGTGCTTCTATGCTATGTAAATGTGTTTTATTCCAAAGGACCAAAAAGAGGATTGGAAGCATTTATTTGAGCTGTCTGGGAGCAGATAAAGTTACTAGAAAGAATGGAGCAGGAGCAGTCAGATGGAGGAGCTTTGAATGAATGCTGCCACTGTATTATCAGCCACATGCAAAAAAAAATGACATGCTGGGGTCTTTGCAAGGTCTATTTTATGCAAAACAAGGAGGATAAGGGAGACATTTCTAGATTTTGCCACTCAATGACTCTATCTTTAAGGAACATAGTTTTTCTGTAAAAGAGTTATATACCTCTTAACAGAGAAAAAATAAGAACTAGATTAAATGCAATTTGAATTTGAATGCAGTCCTGTAAAGTATTCACATAAACACACACAGACATGTAAGTCTCCCAACATCTTCTGCCTCACTTAGCTTCATTATTCTTTCCTCTGTTGAAAGCAGAATCCCTCTTTCCCGTGGTTCAGGAAGGTCTAGAGAATGTCCATAATGAATGGTCATTTTCAGTTATATTTAAATAAAATTCATTNAGGGGCCACAGGAGACCCCAAGTGATTTTCAGACTGTGCCTGTTAAATAAAATTATGATTTAGGTAACAAACAGCAGGATATAGTTACAAATGTAGGCATATTCTTCACTAGTCTCATGCAAATAAAGGTGTACAGAATCATGTATAATAATATTTTTTAAAAAGCTAACTACCTTGCATTTTTATTTTATTTTTCAGATCATCTCTATACTGAGTCCTATTCTTTTAATAAGGATGTCACTACTATGAATAGAAAAACTAAACATAAGACTAAAGAAATCAAACTAAACCAAAATCAGATGAAACATAGACATGTAACTTTTTTTGGAGTTATATCTTTCTATGCTTCTGAGGCCCAGAAACTGGAATCTTTTTTGCATTAAAGTTCTTATATATTTTTTTTTTCCTTTATCTTGGCCCCCAATACTTCTTTTCCCAAAAGAGCCAAGTGAACTAATATTTTCTGCCTTACATTAAATTCTATAAGACCTTCTCCATTGTTAAATGAATTGTAAGCCAGCAAGGTACTGAGCTGGAGACTACTTTTTCCTGGCAGAGTAGACAATACAGTGTTCAGCATACAAATAGCATGCATTCTTTGATTAACTAACTAAATAAGGCTAACTTCCAGGTCTACAGCCTTCTTACTGCATCTTAGAACTTGGAATGAACTAAAATGTTCAATTTCTGGAGTAGTATCTTACAACAATTGTTTTTATTTATTTTTTTACTATGGTGATATCATACTTTGGTTGCTGTTATGGTTAACATCTGCAACTTTTCTGGCTTTGCTGAGGATGTTCAAACCAAACTCAGGTAAAAAGAAAACACAGATAAAAAAAGCTATGCATAACTTTATGGTACAGAGCTATACATCATTCACAGTATCTTTATAATGCAACACTATTTGGATGTTTCAGTCTGGAAAGAAGCCCAAGTGTTTCTAGGCACACTAAAAGCATGTGAAATGATGACTGGGGACCATATTTAAACCACCTACTCTAAATGCCTAATTTAGACATTGCTACTAATACAGTATTTAAATTTAAGAGTGAGATGAGTGATCCAGGCTATGCAGGCCTGCCAAATCTTGCCTCCACTACAGCTGGTGGGAAAGAAATAGTTGTGACTACTAATTCAAGCACTGGAGGTGGGATTCATATCACCTAACTTCTTACCCAGGAGAAAATAGTCATTTACATCTGAGCTGGCAGCCCTTCTTCCAACAGAGAGAGGGAGACACCTCCACAGTGTCTCTCCTGCTGTCATCAGTTTCAGCAGGGGGTGAATTTTTCTCTAGCAATCCCTATTCCTATTTAGTAAGCTAAGACTTAGACAAGGCATTTCTAGGAACATGACCTGATGACTCCTTTTTTGGTGTTCACCAGCTCCACAGTGTGCCAAGCTAGTGTCTGGGACCAACAAGGTCTGGTCCACAGGGGCAGGGGAGACAGGAGTTGGGGTAACAGCTAGGCTGTGCAGGCAGGACTGTACTGTTCCCAGTCAATTTAAAAAGCTGCAGAGAATCCATTTAAGGAGTATTTGCAATACTAATTGAAAAATTCCTTTGGAAGTCCTTCCACTTTTGCCAAGTATTGGGAAAACTCCTGTTTGTGAGTCGTTTGTGACCTTGTCATCCACTTATATCACAGGATAAAAGTGCAGGGAAATGAGAAGTCTGCCAAAGCTAACAAACTTTCCCTGGAGATGTTATAATGAAGACATACTCCAAGCAAATAACAACATCATCTATTTGTGACCTGCTTGGCCTTGGGCCAGCATCTGGGCTTTGTCCCCACCTCTGCTCCCAGACAGCACGACTCAGCTGTGAACAAGCAGGGAAATGCAGCCGGTTTCCCCTTTCCAGCAAATCCAGCTGTGGTTAGAAATCTGTGTTGAATGGACTGATTAAACAATCTTCCTATGTTCGCAAAAGTTGTCTGACCTTAACCGCATGTGGGCAAAGGTTTCAGGAGACAAGATTTTAGGGAAAAACAAATATTCTTTCTGGTTACCAGGCTTTCTATCTCTTATGGCAAATGCAAGAAAGGAGGTTGTGGATGACAATTTCTTCCTCCAAAATCTACCATAGCTTTAATCTCACATGGGTTTCCTTTGCTTTTGCTGGCTCCCAGTGTTTAGACTCCACTTTGGACAAACCACTTCGTGTACTGAAGGTTTCTGGAGTCCATAGTTCTTGCATCTAATTGTATCAGTAAAACCAGTATAAACCAGAAATTTTAATAAAAAGAATAAATTTTAAAAATAAAAAAATAAACATTGGTAAACAAAGTGTAAGACAGTAAACTGGAGCCAAATAAAGAAGTAGTGAAGAAAAATAATGCCAGCGCAGAAAAGAGCAATATACAAAATTTGTAAATTACAAATTAGTTTAATGACTATGATATTTTTCTTTTAATGCTCACTTGAAATAGGTTTTAAATTCCTGGAAGGAAAGAGTGGGAGGAATAATCTGTATTGTCTCAGGGAAGAACTTAATATAATTGTCCATGTTATGAGTGGGTTGCAACCACAGGTCTTTCCTCCAATCTGCTGAAATAACATCTCACAATTACTTGTTAATAAAAAATAATAAGAGAATTAGGAAGGAAGATGTTGAGACCTACATTTTATAAATTGTATTATGCATTTCTAACATCTCTTTTTTTTTCTTCCAAATATTTCAATGGTTAATGAGATTATGGCTTTTAATTCAAGAGACTTTACAATCATCTTCTTATTTCCATCTCTAACAGACTCCTTAATCTGATATTTTCTCTTGGCTGGTGAATATTCCCCTTCTTATTTGAGTATAAACTTGTGGCTGGATAACTAGGGAAAGTTATTTTTTAGTACTCTAAGGAAATGATGGATTGAAAACTGTTACAGTCAAGAGTCTCTTCATTTCTGTTGCCTTTATAACCTTTCAGTCTATCATTTGCTGACAGTTTTTTGTAATGTGTATGTGAATATTTCAATTGAACACATAAGTTAGCTAACACTAACTTATGCACCTCAATGCGTTATATTTCTGCACACTCAATACTTCACTAAAATTACAACTGAAAAGGCTAGCTTTAAAAATTTACATTAGTTGACTTCAGCTGACCTATTTTGCTCATAAGGCACCAACAAATGTACTATCTATCCCTGTTACACCCCCCCACCCCACCTGCTGCAAGCAACTATGAATAGTTACTTAAAATCTTGGATCATTCATTAGCAGATTTTGAGTAAAAATTGTATTTTGTTCTATGTGATGTCACTGATGGTATTTTGTGCTGAGACAGCCTCTGAAAATATATTTTGATCAGCCACAGTTGACGTTTGCAGAATTTAGCTCATATGGAATGGTGCTGAATGACACTGAACATCCTATTTCAGGAGTCACAGCTAAAAGGTAACAAATGGATGCTGCAGCTTGTGCAGCCATTTCTGGATTCTGCTCCTAGTTCTTCTGTGAATTTCTGCTAGGAACACTGTCCTGGTTTGGGAGGACAAACTCAGAAGGAAGCCCCTTTAGAGCCTCCCCCTTCCACAAAAGGAAAGAAATCGCTGAACACAGAGGCTGAGTTATAAAGAATAATTATTTAACATAGAAATATATATACATATGTAACAATGGAAAAGGAAAATACAGGGTGTTACACACCCTCCCGGTTTCCACCCCCCCTCAGGCCACCGNGCAGGGGCGGAGATCACCCCGCCAGCTAGTCGGCCCCTGCTCCTGCCCGCACGACCATACAACTCAGCCAATAGAAAGGGCTATCACTCACCAGGTTTCCCAGTAAACACATTAACGGTCAGGGGGGTGAAGGGAGAGAAAATGGATACCTCGGGCAATTTTCACATTCACTATAACAAACACTTTGAGGAAATTTGGGCTGACTGCTGCCACTAGGAAAGGGTGGCTTTAGTGGACTGGGAAGGCTAACAAGCTCTAATATTTTCTAACAAGATCTGTCATCTGTTCTTGAACAAAGGGTGCTTTCAGTTTTCTGTTTCCAGTTGACTCCAGATTTTGGAGAGCCAAGCATCCTTCCAGCAGATACTAGGGAGAGTCCTATACAACTATTTATGCAGAAGTAGGCACAGAAGGGTGTCAGAGGCTTTGCTGTGCACTGTGTGCATTTGTGGTGATGTAAGTAAAGTGCTACAGACTGTGGTCCCCCACTACCCACTGGAGCAGCTCTCTCTCATGTGCCAACGAGCACATCTCAAACTGAGCTCCCTGAGAGACAATGCAGTTTTGTGCTCTGGGGCTCCAGGAATTACTAGATCCTCTTTCTGGGGTTGTGGCAGAGGGGTTTCTTGCTTGTAGGAGATATGCACTGGGGAAGGGTCTGTATAGTCAAGTAAAACAGTTGTGAGAAGTCAGCAGACAAAGCAACAGAGATGATGAGAAAGACACTGACTGAATCTTCTTTAAAAGCCTGACCCCATAACTGTGTTGAGCGAGGGGCAGATCAAGCGTGTGTTTACACGACTTCCATAGTGGTAAAGGCTGGAATCTTGTGACTTCTTATACCAGGAGGATAAATCCTGCCCAATCTGCAAGTCTGCAGCTGCAGAGAAGGTTCAGTGCCCAGGCAGCAGATGAAGGGCTGGGAGCTGTGTCCAGTGAAGCATCTGAACTGGCTTAGGCTAAGTCTTGCAGCAGCATTAGGTGGGAGCAGAAGTATTAGCTGTGGGAGACTCCCTGCTGCAGGGGATGGAGGCCACCATCTGCTGGTCTAACTTCTTGTCTTGGGATGTTTGCTATTTGCCAGGCATTTGGATCCAGGATGCTCTGAAGAGGTTGCCAAGTTTTGTCTGATCTTCAGACTACTTCCCCCTGCTGCTCTTCCATGTGGGCACCAATGATACTGGCAGGGGAAACCTGGAATATAGCAAGCATGAATACATCGCACTTGAGGTGAAGGTCAAGAGCATGGGGCCCCAGGCAGCATCTTCTTCATTCTTCTTCCAGTGAGAAGGGAGGGTTTAACAAAGAACAGATGGAATCTGTAGGTCAATAAGCAATTGCACACTCAGAGTTGACAACAGGGGCTTGGCTTTTGCAACCTTGAGACCCTTGCAGAGTACCAAGAAAAAGATGGCATCCACCTGACCTAGTGGAGCAGTTATCAAGTTGCAAAAGATCTTCATCTAAGTAGGAGAATTTTAAACATGGAATGAAGGAGCAGGGAGCAAAGATAATGGCAACCCATAATCAACTGAAGAGCTTCTGGACTGGATTGGTAAGAAGGCATAGGATAATATTGGCAGGAGAGACCTTGAAAGCAGTGAAACAAGGTAGAAAAGGTAAACAGAAGAGATGGTTGAGTTCCAATGATTACATTCCCCAAGCTCAAGATTCATCCATCCTGATGAATGTTCAAACAAAAATGGCAGGAGATCTGGATGGATGAACAAAATACTCCTCACTAGATTTAAACATCAAAAGGAACTGAACAGAAGGTAAAAGCAGGGATAATGCTTACCTAGGAGGAATACGGCCCAGGAAGAGTATAGAGACATTGTTTAGAAAAGTTAAAGTTGGGTTAGAAAAGTCAAAGCCCATCTGGGGTTGAATCTCGCAAGGGTCATAGAGTGGTTTTACAGAAACGGTGAGTTAGGCTGAGTCTCACTGTGATAGAATCATAGAATCATAGAACAGTTACAGCTGGAAGAGACCTTGAAGATCATCGAGTCCAGCCCTATCAACCCACTAAATGATGTCCCCCAGTGCAACATCTACCAGCCTCTTAAACACCTCCAGGGATGGTGATTCAACCACCTCCCTGGGCAGCCTGTTCCAATGGCTGACAAACCTTTCAGGAAAGAAATTCTTCCTAATATCTAACCTGAACCTCCCCTGGTGCAATTTGCATCCATTTTCCCTTGTCCTATCACTCTCCACTAGGGAGAACAGACCAATCCATGCTTCTCTAAAAACTCCCTTCAGGTAGTTATAGAGAGCAATGAGGTCTCCCCTCAATCTCCTCTTTTCCAGGCTAAACAGGCCCAGATCCCTCAGCCTTTCCTCATAAGGCTTATGTTCTAAGCCCTTTACCAGCTTGGTAGCCCACCTCTGTACCCTCTCCAGCACCTCAATGTCCCTCTTGTAGTGAGAGGCCCAAAACTGGACACAGTACTAGAGGTGAGGCCTCACCAAAGCTGAATAAAGGGGCATGATCACCTCCCTGCTACTGCTGACAACACTGTTCCTGATACAGGCCAAGATGCCGTTGGCCTTCTTGGCCACCTGGGCACACTGCTGGCTTGTGTTCAGCTGGCTGTCAATTAACACCCCCAGGTCCCTCTCTGCCTGGCAGCTCTCCAGCCACTCCTCCCCAAGCCTAGGTAGTGCATAAACCAGAATGTACACTCTTGAACCTAGGAGTGGCACAGTCTTGAAAATTTTCGGAGAGGTAGCAAAGAAAGAACTTTTAAAAAATATAGAAACATAGAATCACAGAAAGGTTACAGTTGGGAGGGACTTTCAGAGGATGTCTAGTCCAACTCCCTTGCAGTCAGCAAGGACACCTATAACTATACGAGGTTGTTCAGAGCCCCAGACAACCTGACTTTGAATAGTTCCAGGGATGTGTCATCCACCATCTCTCTGGGCAACCTGGACCAGTGCCTCACTACCCTCAGTGTGAAAAATTTCCTCCTTATATCATGTGTAGGCCCAGATTCCTTGGACATAAATTCAGACTCCTCCAGCCCTGGATGCATTTAAATTAGGGGTTGTCTTAAGTTCTAATATGGTCAGCACACAGTGGCAGATGGATACTTTCAGAATATATTTTACATTTTGCTTAGGCTGAATGACCATTTTGCCCATTGGCAACTGGCAGAGCCAATGATGCCTAGACTCCTTTCCCTGATGCCCCTGTTAACTTACAGAAGTTAGGGTTAATGTGTGTGGTCAAGACTGTATTTCTTTAAGAAAGGAAAGATAACAGTAATAGCTGTTGGTATTTTCCTTCTGCTATTTTCAGAAAAATTCATAGGGCTTTGGTCGTCCTTCCTTCACCCACAGAAGGACGTGCACAGAAAAGTGAGGGAAAATACAGCAACAAAACTGAGCACAAAAGGTATTAAGGGAGAAAAAAAAATGGTTCTAGGTAAATGCAGCAAGAGGGAATAGAAAATAGGGTCACCTGCAAAAGTATAATGTCATCTAAATCACTCTCTATCTAAATCTTCCACAGGGAAATTCAAAGCACTTGTATACTTCAGAGAGGATTATGTGTTAAAAGGACGGCAAAGGTGATGATCTCTTTTCCTTTCTCCCAGCAGTTAAACCTTGGATTGTACAGCAATACTAATATTTTAGTGCAGGCTTCTGGATAGCCTGGTTTTGTCTGTCTTTTGCAGCTCAGCATTTCAAAGACATGCTGAAATATCCAAGAGATCCCAAAATGTAGGACTCCTCGTGCAAGCAGAAGGCTTGGCATGTCGAAAAGTCTAAGAACAAAGCAGCCAACATCCTTTCTCCAGAGACAAAACACATTTTGTCTGTGACATGCTTAATCTCCATCTGCTCAGGAGAGGGAAAGTTTCCCATATGGCACCGTAGTGGGCTAGTGAGTCACTCTATTGACTCACTCCACAAAATGCACAATTGAATGTTAAGTAACTTAAGTCAGCTTTAATGGGTACAGCATATGTATACTTCATGAATGCAAAATATGTAAACTATTGTTATCCCATCTTTTTGTTCTGATAGTACTGCATTGTTTAGTCAAAATTAGAAGTGCACCCATTTCTCCCATGTTGCAGCATGGGGATGGGACTAGACGACCTCTAAAGGTCCCTTCCAATTATAACTATTCTGTGATTCTGTGATATTATATATTACATTATTTTCATTGGTACCCTGAGCCAAGCATATGGTAGGTAGTTCAGATGTTACTGGTTTAGATCTGATGTAAACCCTTACTTTGCAGTTCTAGAGAAGAGAATTACTGACTACCAGCTAGTCTTGTTCATGTATCACAAGTGCTTTCCGTGTTTTAAGAGAACATTGATTTTACAGAGATCTGTCAAGATGGGGGCAGTTCATAAGACAATTTATTATGAGGTGATCAGAACAAGGCTAAGTAACTAACACCTATCTTCATAGACTACTAGGCTTGTAATGTTGTCATGATCCAAGCTAAGAGAACTGCAGGATGAGAGAAAATTGAGAGGAAAAGACCTGTTTCTGACAAGGATGTGGAACTGAAAGCTGATGAGTAAAGTTAGAAGGTTATTTGAGAGCTGTGTAATGTGTAACAACCACAGCAAGTTTCAAATAACAAAGACAAAAGGCATGTCCAGGATTTCTGGGGAAAAGATTAACCATAACATATGGCTACTTCTTGGCTTTAGAAAGTTTCAGTGTGTTTCCTCAGATAAGGACAATATCTACCCGAATTACATGCATCCAAGGTGTGAAGTTTCATGTCAGTGGTGAATGAACATAGGAAGGAGTGTGATTCTCCTAATCATTAAGAGTTTTCAACCATTTTCCTCCTCATTTCCATGACAGCTGCTACTGAAGTTGAGCTGTGCTGAGTCTAGACACTTCTGTAGAGTGGTGTTGGAGGGATTGGCAAGCACTGAGGCCTGTGCCATCTGCATACATCCCAAGGATGTGCATCAGGGACAGTCTGTCTCACATTTGGCAGGATCCCAGCAGTCACAGCCCCTCAGGCCAGGCTGGTCCTGCTTGCTCCTGTAGAGAGGCTTCAGCTATACCCACAGCCTTGCTGAGGCAGAAGGAGTCTTGGACATTTCTGGAGCACACAAGAAGTCAGTTTAGAGACATGCATTGAAATAAATCCAACTAACTATGTACAATTTCAGCAGATGAGGCAAAAACAACCAGATTCAAGTCTGGAAATTTCCCTCCTCCCATCACTAAGTCATCTACAAGCAATGGAGCAAAGGTAGGCATCTGCCTTCGACTCTACACATCCCAAAAACACTTGACATACTCTATTTGACTCAAAAAAGGAAGTTTTTCTCTTTTTACAAAGAAGATGCAGACAATGTTTTGAAGGGTGAAGCCTGTACCCACACAGAGGTGTGCAGAGGGCCCTATTGTTCACTCTGGATCAAAGAAACCATGGTTCCACTAGGCAAAACAAGAAGGTTATTGGGTTAAGGAACCTGCATTTGGCTGATGCTTTGCTTAGCTTTTCAGTAACAAAACGTTTGCAGAATAGCCACTAAGTGTTTTAGAGAATGGTTGGTTAGTTTGAACTTGAGACAAAAATCTGCTGTGATACAGCCAGTTTCAAGAATGGTATCTGGAGTATTAAGAAGCAGTGGCTGAGGGAAACTTGGGAAAGGAGAGAACAGAATATTTTGCCCCTAACTCAAAGCCTGAAAGCTTTTGTTCAGGATACCTGGTTCTTGTCCTTCCACCCTCCTCATTGCAGTCAGAAGGATTTTGTTGGGCTCCAAAGTGCTGCTCAGCACTAGAAAGTGCTTACAATGTCATACTCATATCAACTTAACGTAAGGTTCAAGTCAGAAAAATTGAATAAAATATTTAAATAATGAAAGATGTTTAATTCACAAAATTGACTATATTCCAGGAAGTTAGTTACAAGAGTTCTAACTTAAATTCTTAGAAGAATAAAGGCTACCAGCCCATCTGTCTTAACATTCTGTCTCTGGTTACAAATGTGTAGAGCTAAAGTAGGATGTTGTTCCTCCAGTGTCACTCAGGCTCACACTTTGCAGAC
Source organism: Bucco capensis (assembly GCA_013396975.1). Classification (NCBI taxonomy): domain Eukaryota; kingdom Metazoa; phylum Chordata; class Aves; order Piciformes; family Bucconidae; genus Bucco; species Bucco capensis. The sequence goes on along the minus strand of VWZO01015769.1, from coordinate 25,176 downwards.
ATTTAAACAATGCAAACTTAGGAGTTGAGCTATAAAGAGAAATCAGAGTTTGAAAGTTGTCTGTTTAAAACAGCACTTTCCTTATGTTGTGATGAGGTTTTGGGCTGTGTATGTTTTGTACCATAAGTGGACACTTTTTTGTTTGCTTGGTTTTGGTAACTCTTTTTTTTTTTTCATAGCTGGCTTCAGGTTTCTGATGAAACAACCTTTGGTCTCCACTTAAATAAAATCCAAACACCTGATCCAGGCTATACTTTAGGAGGCCTCTTTAGTGGGAAGTGAGTGCTGGAATGGTTCAGCTTTCAAAACTATAAAGATTCAGATCTATAGCCAGTCTGTTTATACTCTATCATATCATGTGTGGTAGCATAGGATATCAAAGCAAGAAAGCCTATGGGGCTACCACCATCTCAAATGAAAAATAGTTCTTATGGATGGCATAATGCAGCACAGATGGAAAGTTGTGCTTTTCTTTTTTACTGTTTCGCTACATTACTCAGGCAATAAATACTGGACAAATCAAGCAGTCATTTCTAAGGCTCCATATAACCTATTTTACCAGTATCAGCTGCTATAGTTTTATATTCCCTAGAGGAAACCTGCCTAGGTTCCCAAGTTTTATAAGTCATTTCAAGGAGACCTCACAAATAAAAATGGATGGAAAAATATGGCCTGGCTTTTAATAACCACAGAGCTAACTTTGTATTTTCATGTGACAGTCAAAGTTCTCACTAGTTTTCTGCAGCTTTTTCACTCTTCAAAGCAGAAATTCTTGAATGGCTATTATTTGCTCATTTCATCTGCCTTTATTCTAGTGAATTTTGTGTCTTTATTTCAAGGGCACAGCATAACAGAAATACACTGTAACTGTGTCACTTCAGGTCTATGCTTGATAAACTGACAAGCCAAGAAGGGTTACCTAGCATCTACAGTAGCAGACATGCTCTGACACTTTCTCTGCAATGGCAAAGCATGTTTTCAAAGCTAGGTAGCCTAATAAGAATTCAAGCAGTGCCTGGGAAGTGAGCGATGTGGGTTTGAGAAACATATTCAGCCTTCACTGATCCAAAACATCTAAGGTATGATGTGCCTCAGGATAGGAGTCTTCCCCCCACTCTCCATCACCTCCCCTTTGGGTTAGAGGCTGCAGACAAGGGACCAGATTCCTCTTGACCCCCTATTTATCAGTTACCACATTTCTGCTGAAGTCATTTCTGCGCATGGGCATGAAAAGGCACTTTCAGCATCTGATAACAATCAGTCCTGTAAAATACAATTTTTGTGAGACAGAAACTAGTTCTTATGTCATTGCTATATTGCTGTGTGAAAATTTGAACAATTTTTTAGCCAGCAGAACTTTTAGTGACTCAGTTTGGAGTGGTGAAAGATGAATCAGTGACTAAATATGCATCTTTAGCTTTGTTTGTTTGTTAATGTATTTCATATAATAGATACTTTTTTTTTTCCTAAACCATGCATTTCTTATGTAACACTTGCCATTTATTGTTTTTCTTAATGGATTTTTTTCAGAATGGTTGCATTCTTCTTTTCAACATATTTCCAGTACCTAAATTTTAAAATGTTAAAACCAAAGGAAAAAAAAGTTCAGAGAAAACGCCTTTAGTTGCATACTCAGGCAAGTGTTTGGGGTTTGTTTGTTTGTATGTTTGTGTTTTTCTTTTAAAGATAGACTGCAGGATTGTACTTCAGGTAACTTCGCATCCAAGGCTGAGTATGTAAAACCAACCTTACATAAAGTCAGTGAGCAGCCTATTGGGAATTGGATGTGGCCACAATGGTTACAGCTAAACTAATAAACTAAACGAAGTTACCATGTGAGCCTGAGCACAACATAGATGCAACCATTCATACTGTGAAATTTTTGGCACAGCTTTTCCCCAGTTAGTGCTAGCATGGAGACAACTGGGGAGCCAACTCAGTCTGGGAAACAACTCTCAGTGGACAGTTGGAGGCTATATAGACATGAGACTTTCTGTACCATTTGTCCTTAAGGCTGACAGAACAGTTCCAGAAGTTTTTGTTTACCACTACAAATGCAGTCAATGATTTTGGGAAGGGGGGAGGTTTGGTAGGAAACTGCAGTGCCAGAGAAACCTGATGCACTCCAAGGTCCACTAAACTCATCACTGGATTAAGATTAAAATACCAGGCACCATTTTGAGAAGGTAAAAATCCAGGGAATTCAGATATACTTCTTGTTTGGAGTTGGAGATGTTTCAAAAAAGGTTCTGGTTCCCTAGCAAAAAGGATTAACTCAGTCTAGCTCTGCTCATCTGGACTTAGACATTTTCAACCCTAGCCTTGAATTCTTCTTTTCCCTATGTTTGAATCATAGCATTACTGTTTTGTTTTAATTTAATTAATATAGAAAAGTGGGTTTATTGTTGTGATCTATTCTTTTTATTACAATAGCAAAAAAAAAAAGAATTCAAAAAGCACTTATCATTTCCAAGTTCCTGTAGTTTTTACAAGCAAAAAACCTGTAAAGGGTGTCTGACTAAAAAAGGGAGTGTGAGGCCCTACCCAGAGAGGTATCCAGTGGCTTTGTGAAAGTTGAGCCAGATGGCTTCATTAGGGATAAACAAAAAGAATGAAAAGAGAGTGAGCAGTAAGAACCATTTAAGGACTACAGAGACAAGAGAGACTTTGACCCCTGGACCACCTCAGACTAAGGAAAAAATTTTTTTTTGGTGAGGATTTACCCTGTGTCTCAGAAGAAGAAATGATCATGAGAGATACTCTTACCTATGCCCTTACTATGCCTTTATGACTTTTAAAGATTTCTCATAATAAGAAATCTCTTCTTTTCTCTCCTTTTCTGTGTCTCAACTCCTTCTTTGGGAAAAAAATCAGTTTCAGTCTCATCCTTACATCATCCTGCCTTAATGCATCCCAGCTGGAGGGACTTCGCATTCATAATCATGATTTTCCCCAGTTTGAGGCAGATCCACTACCTCTTCTTGACATACTTTCCTTCTGCTTTGGTTGAGATTGGAGCCAGTACAGGATTTGGGCACCCCTCACCATGTTGATGCTTACCTTCTAAGCATCCTGAGGCCCCAGCACAGCTCTGAATTAGTTCAAATGTAAACCAACAAAAGCCAGCAACAAACTTTTTTCACACTGAATGAAGGTCACTTTACTGATAACAAAGAGAAATACTCAGCACAGAGCAGTAAAATTTCTCTCCTTTCCGTTCCTGAATACCCCATGTAAGGCATGAAGAAGGCATTTTAATCCGCTCTAGTTCAAAACCTTGTTTTGAGGGAAGGCACTTAACAGCTGCCACAGAGTACAGACCAGTGTTTCCAAAATTACTGCTTTGCATCCTTGTTTCTGCAGTTTACACAGAAAAGCCAGTAGATAACAAGTGTCAGCATCCCCTGCAGCAGAGATACCTAGATTACTTCTTCCAGGTTAGACTCCTAGGCTTGAGCATTAGCCTCTGCTGCTGCTCACCTTTGGCCCCTTCCACACACTGTGGATATTTGCCTGCTTGGAAGGCCACTCTCATCGGAAGATCAGGGAGATATCCTGCTACAACCAACATTGTACACTTTCTCCTGGGAATGAAGATGTGAGCACAAGCCCTTTCTTAAAAAGACATTTTAAAAAGCTATACAGAAAGAGACTCCTACAAATATCTGTAATAATTTGGAATCAAAATCTTTGCTCACAATGAATTAGAAAATGGATTTGCATGCAAGTCCTGATTGTTTCAGGTGCATTTTTCTGTTCATGATATAAAAGGAAAAGACTTCTCCACTGTTTTTTTGTGGAGGGTGGAGTATGCTGTCACCACAGTTGTGGAGGAGAGACAAGGATGCATCTAGCTCAGGTGCAATATAAGTACATTAGGTCAGACAAGTATGTGAGAATTGGCATATGAACAAGATGCTGCACTGTAAGAGTCAACACATGGCCAAATATTTCTCAGTAGCTCATGTGTGATGTTTAAAGATCCATTTGTGGCTAACTTCTGGTAAAAGGATACATTACATGACTAGAACAAGGAGAGTTACCCTATAGAAAGAAATGGAACATCTCCAAGTGCTCCTTTTGTGCTATACAAAGTAGCCTGTCTCTTAGTCCATGCCATTTTCCCATGTGGGGAAGAAGACTTTTCCTGATATAGAGGATTCAGTAATCTAGATGGACAACGGCATGGCAGAGGCAAGTCACGATAAATGTTTGGCTTTCACAACTTTGGGATGTAAAAATGGCTTAGTTGGGTTCAGGGTAAATTTCATTCCCTGTAGAGAGTCTTGTGCCAGCTTTGTTACTGCACTGTCTTGTGGAAAATACTGGAAATAAAAAGACAGATATCCTTTGAAAAATGCTTCAGTGGACCTGGTAAGACAGAACAAAAGAAGGGCCAAGTTATGATGGATAGGGATAAAAGGTGCTTCCTGATTTCCTGCAGGTCATTCCAAAATCAGTTAGAACAGCTGCAGAGGGGAAAAAACCCCAACAAACAAAACAAACAAAAAAACCACCTTTGCCAGGCTTAGCACTGGAGATGAGCTTCCCAGACTGAAAGAAGACTTCAGATAGCACAAAGGAATATTAATAGAAGTAATGGATGAACTTAAGAAAGAAAAAGGACTAAGATGAATGTATCTTCCTTTTGTTGAGAACAGATGGATCATGGAATAGTCTGACTAGTAGCTAATGGGATATTGATGCTAAATTGAACAAAACAGACAATTAGCAGCTAAAGAAAAATCTGGGGAACAGTATATAATGCTAAGAGCAGGCCAGTTCTACAGAGTGATCAGAGATTCATCATAAATAGTACTTAACAACTCACATTTTATATATATTCAACTATAAGGAAATGGATTGTATTTATAGGATGAGATTTTACTTTAGAAATTGGTAACTCTGAAGACCATCTAGGGTCACAGTAGTCAACCAACTGAGCATGTATTTCCAGCACTGTTAAGTGTGAAAAGAAGTTGTGGGAACTTTTGAAATCAAAACAAGGAAAATTATAAACCAGTAGTAGTGTATCTCTCCTTGGCATTAATGAGACTATTTCTGTCAATTCTGGTGTCTGTGCTAAAGGATTTTAGAAAAGGCTGATGAGTTATAGGAAACAGGGGCATTCAGGAAAAATATGTCAAAGGATAAAGAAGCAGTGTGCCTTAGCAGCCAAGAGGGCCAACAGGATCCTGAGGTGCATCAAGCACTCCATCAGTAGTTGAGTGAGAGAGGTGATAGTTCCTCTTTACTTGGCACCGGTGCAGCCTCACCTAGAATATTGTGTGCAGTTTTGGGCACCAAAATACAAAAGGGACATAAAATTGTTGGAGAGTGTTCAGAGGAGGGCCACGAAGATGGTCAAGAGCTTGGAGGGGAAGTCATATGAGGAAAGGCTGAAATCACTTGGCCTGTTCAGTCTGGAGAAGAGAAGACTGAGGGGGAACCTCATTGCGGTTTATAACCTCATCACCAGAGAGGGAGGAGTGGGGGCTGAACTCTTCTCTTTGGTGAACAGTGACAGGACATGGGGGAAATGGTATGAAGCTATCCCAAGGGAGGTTCAGGCTGGATGTTAGGAAGAAGTTTTTTACCCAGAGACTGGTGGAGCATTAGAACAGGCTCCCCAGGGAGATAGTCATGGCTCCAAATCTTGTGGAGTTTAAGAGGCACTTGGACAATGCCCTTTGTCACCTCTTATGACCTTGGGGTTGTCCTGTGCCTAAATGGGAGTTGGACTTGATGACCTTTGTGGGTCCCTTCCAACTTGGGTTGTTCTGTGATTCTATGTGATTCTGTGAAGTTTGAATTCTTTAGTGTATCCAAGGGAGAGCCAAGAGATGACTTGCTCATAGCATACAAGCACCGCCTCTAAGAGACTGCTTTTGAGTAAAGAAGGCTCTCCATCCCAACAGACAATATACAGTTGTCCTAGTTTGGGCTGGAGCAGAATTGATTTTGCTAAGGTGGTATTGCTTCTAGCCAAGGTTGTATATATTTGTCTGCTGTTACTGCTTTTCATTAAAGTAGTTAAAGTTATTTTACTTTTTCCCAATCCACAAGTCTCATTATTTCACTCAAACCATAACAACAATTTAGTATCTTGAATTAACATGAAATTTAATATAAAAATAGCTTCTTACAATGGTTACTTTTCTAGGAATTTCATGCCAACCTCATCACTTAAATACTTCAAATAAAGACTGGATGGCACTCTAAAGGACAGCTGTTCTAGCTCAACCCAGAATTATGTACTTTATTCAAGTATTACTAAACTGTATTCTCCACTCTGTGTTGTGTTGGAGGTCAGAGGTAGGAGGAATAAAAGTAATTTCTAGTCTTAAAACATAAGTCAGCATTGGGAAAGCTCCAAGTGCATTACAAACATACAAGTGGTAGCAATTTCTAAGAATTCTCATCAAGATGTCAGCTATGCATAATAAGTATCTGCCACCATTGGGTTTTAGTAACTTTCCAAAGGCTTTTTTTGTCATTATTTTGAACCTCAGAGATAATGAATGGGAATCCAAATTTATTTTATGTTGAATAGTTCTTCTCTGTTTAAAAGAAAGTGACCCATGCTTTACCTTTCCTCAGAGAATGACACAAGTTTTGTATCAAGTACATTTCTCACATTATTGCATGAAATCCCTTGACTAGTCCTTGCAGGTTCAGGAACGAAGCAATTTTAAAAACCCTTAGAAAAAAGGGAAACCTGGATCTCTAGCCCTTGCATTCAGTTGGAAGGAAAAAGCATTCTCCTGTCAATCTATCAAGAACAATGATTTAAGCATTAGCTCTTAAATCAAGTAATGACATGAGCTGAAGTGATTATATACTTGCAGGTACCAAATACTCATTGTTGAATGTAAGGACATACCTAAGGAGCTGTGTAATCTAAATAGTACCAAGACTTCATGGCCATCCACTTCCCCTATTTTTTTCATATTTGGTTTTATTTTTTAATAAAGCTGATGCCGGAGGCGCTACTTACGAAGCTCAGAAAGGTGGGAGCAGCCTGTTCTATCAGCTTTATAATAAATGGATGCATGAAAGGAAATCAGCCATAGGGCAAGCATTTGGAGGTGAGATATTGAGAACATCTGCTCCTCCCTCAGCATGCTTGTGATTAAACATTTAACTTAGTACATGAACTCAAATGTGTTATGCTAAACCAGGGTCAGAAGGCACAATGTAATTATGGTTGTTATTAATATTACAGAGGCCACAATGGATAGAAATCATATTGGGAATGACTGCGTGAGTGCAAGAGCAAGTAAATCTCCTGTGGAAGGAATTACGTTTTGGGTGAAGACGATAAAGAATGTTTTACTGGAATTCTCCGATTCTGTAACACATTTATTTTCAGAACAACTGTGTTGTTCTTCAAACTTCAGTAACATAAAAAAATCATAAAAAAAGAAATTCAGTCAAAATCAACATTCTTCAGTGTATTCTGATTTCTTGACATGAACTGAATATTTTAATGTGAGGCAGTTAAATGCTGAAGTGTTCCTCCGTCTTCCCAACACGTTTTGGGTCTTCCGTTAAGAAATACCTGGAAAGTATTTCTCACCTCAAGGCTGGATCACCTATGACTACTTAGGCCTGAAGAGGAATCATGAAACACACACACACAGACTCCAAGTCATCCAGCTGGACTGTGCTTATGCATCTTTAATAATTCCCAGTTGATTCATAATGCAAAGTTAAAGTGTCAGCCCATTATTTTTAAAACAACTCAAGGAGTAAGGCTTAAAGATGAAATTTCACACATTTTTTACCAAAGTATCTGCAGAACTGGGAGTCAGTCCTGCTCACAAAGCCAAGAAACAGCATGGGAATTAATGTTCTGGTGTAGTGTCATGGTTTAACCCCAGCCAGTAGCAAAGTGGACTACTTCTCACTTTCACAAGTATGAAAACTTGTGGACTGAAATACAGTTAAATGGGTAAAACAAAAGCTGCACATGAAAGCAAAGCAAGACAAGGAATTAATTTACTTTATCCCACTGGCAGGCAAGTGTTCAGCCATCTCCAGGACAGCAGGGCTCCATTACCCGTAACAATGACTTGGGAAGACAAACATTGTAACTCCAAATGTCCTCCTCTTTCTCCATCATCCCCCAGCTTTATTGCTGAGTATGACATCATATAATGTGGAATATCCCTTTGGTCACTTGAGGTCTGCTCTCTAGGTGGTGCCCCCTCCCAGCTTCTTGTGCATCCCCAACCTACTCACTGGTGGGGTGGGAAGCAGAAAAGGCCTTGACTCTTTGTAAGCACTGCTCAGCGATAATAAAAACATCCCTGAATTATCTACATTGTTTTCAGCATAAATCAAACCATAACCCCTTACAAGGTACTGCAATAAAATCAACTCTAGCCCAGCATAAGCCAATACATTCTCCCTCTCTTGTTCCACACCATTTACATAATGATCAAGTCCCGTACTATCAGATAGAGGCTCATTAACCACTACCTCCCTTCCCATCCTTTGTGATACTTTTACCAAAGTTAAAATACACAGATATCATTTCCTTAGTTTATGGAGCACCTCTGTAAAATATCCATAAGTGTCCACAAAATGTCCACTAATTTCATCTCGTCTGTGACTTTGGGCTCCATTTGTTATAGTGGTCTCTTAGGACAGCAGAGGTGGTGTGTTGCATGGAGTTATTTGGCACCAAGCCAGCTCAGGTGGGTCATGACACACTTGAACTGCTTCTGGTAAGGCTTCTCCTCCATTGGTTTGAATGTTTTCTGCTGTAATACTTCCTACAAAATGCAATTCAAATCATGGGTTACAACAATTTAAAGGTATTTCCATTACAATCTCAATCCCTGGGGTCCCTGTGGGACAGACCATATGGTTTAACACTGCAAACAATTCTTTCCCTTGCACCTGCTCCAGCATGCACTTATCGACAGACTGTATTCAGTTAGGGGTGTACCTGCTCCACTGTGGCCTTGTCTTGAGCCAGATTAACAAAATTAAGCAAATAGCTCGATTTCAGTAATACTTTTTTCCACTTAACAAATAAAATAGCAAAATAGGGTAACACTATCTTTAGTACTGATATGCTTGTGCACCTTTGAATCTGTAGGAAAAAAAATCCCATATTACATTTCCTGTCTTGATCCAAGACAGGAAATAGGTTGGGTTTTTTCCCAGACTTTCATCAACTAGTAAAGATCCATTTTTAGTTTAAACCCTATTTCTACAGAGAAATCATTATTGCAATAAGCCACCTTCTACCAGGTGCTGTCAGAATGGCACCACAGCATTAGACGCATTTAGCAAAGAAGTTCGCAAAATATGTAACACTTGGATTTTTATTTATATAGGATAAATATTAGGTACAAGCTCTTAATATTTACAGGAATATTAAACACTCAAAGTAAATAAAATATAATAACAAATAATGACTAAAACTCTCCATGTGCCAGGGCTTAGGTCAGTCAGTTAGAGCATGGTGCTAATAATGCCAAGATCACAGGTTCTGATCCCTTACAGGCCACATGCTTTGTCGGTAGGACTAGATGATCTTTGAAGGTCCCTTCCAACCATGATGATGATGATGAGGATGATAAAGCAGATAAGTGCGGCTGCTCCCAGCACAAGAGTTGAGTGCATCTAAGTGAAGCTAGAAATTCCGGTTGCTTACCAGAAACTTTCATAAAAGTTCAGGGATAGATACTGAGTATGTTCGTATTTTGCTGCCCTTATTTACCTTGAGCAGCACTTCACATCACAACATTATTTTACAGGACAATTAATGTAAAGGGTGAGATGTCATATCCCCTTTATCCTGTAATCTGTTTTTGATCATAATCAGTGGCAACTATTACACAGAAAGGCAGGTATAAAATACAGTATGTATTAGACCCCATCCTGAAAGGTTCAAGTCCTGAATATCTCTGTCCCTGACTTTAAAAGCGAGGACTTCATAATTAATTTTGAGCCAGAAAAGGATTTTTTTTCTGAATCTTACCTGTTTGAATTTAACAGTTCCCTTTGGCAATGTGTTACCCAGTCTACTTACACAACATATAATTTTAAAAATCTTTGTTAGTTTTGAAGCTCAGCATTTTTAAATTAATGGAATGGTCACTTTCTCATGTATTGTAAGATAGATTGTGATGCCTATATTCAGTCCCATGTGTTGCTGATTGAAGGGCTTAAGTTGCTTAAAATTTTGTGACTTTAATTTTGTGCAACAAGAATTTTTCCTGCCAGTTATCTGTCACAGGTTGATTTTCCAACAAAACAAAACAAAAACCCAAAACAAAACAAAACAAAACTCAGTTAAAACGGGGAACCTATTTCTTCCTGTGACAAAAGAGAAAAATACCCTGTTTTTCATATTAGGTTATTAATTTGACTCTTTAAAATGAACAGTCTGCATATTGCTTGTCTTCTGAGCTAGAATCGGAAAACCAAAAAGCTATGATCTTGGTGTCAAAAGTGTGTCTTTATCCATCCTGTCATAATTATTCCAGGTTTTGAATTTCAAATTTTAAACCAGCAACTCTCCATTAACTCATACTCTGTAGAGCAGAGTAACTGAATTCTTAACATTCCATCTGGAATTAAGAACTAAAGTACAGAAAGTTGCAGTACAACACTATAGTTGCAAAAATTCAAAATATACAGGACTTATGCAGTGCCAGAATTGAGTTCACACATAAAGTTAATAGTCTCCTTCTGCTTATGTAATAATCTTTATTTCTGTAACATTTTTTTTCTTTTTGGAAACTTACAAAACCATAGAGGAAAAGTAAATTAAAACAGAGTAAACATTTATCTTGCCTTTTCCTTCTTCTTGCAAAGGTCAGCAAAGCTCTTTGTATGAGTCCCCTACAATCTTCTCTCACACTACCAGCATATGAATTTTATACCTGCTGCTCAAATTTCATAAAGAAGTAGAACTTGGACAGTCTTTCACAGATAATTGTGATATTCTCACTAAAGAAACATGAAAATTCATAGACTTATTCCTAGCTTGTTGAAGTTCTGACTAATCTAATGGCCTTGTGTGATGGCATGACGGTGGCACTGGACAAAGTGGATCACCTACATAGACTTCTACAGATGTCATCCACTTAGACCTCTGTGACTGCTTTGATACATTCTTCCACAACATTATTTCCTCTAAATTGGAGATATATGAGTTGATGTGATATAGATGGATTGTGAGATGGATAAGGAACTGACTGAATGGCAATATCCAAAGATTTACAGTCAACGGCTTAATATACAAGTGAAAAACAATAATGAGTGGTGTCTCTCAAGGGTCTACACTGAGATCAATAATATTTAATATCTTAATCAACTACATAGACAGTGGGATTGAAAACACGCTCAGAAAGTTTGCAGAAGATACCAAGTTAAGTGATGCATTGATATGTTAGAGGGACGGCATGTCGTCTATAGGGACTTTGGCAGGCTTGAGGAGTGAACCTGATTGAAGGTCAACAATGCCAAGTGCAAGGTCCTGAACTTGGGTTAAGGGAATCCCCAATATCAATACAGACTGGGGGATGAATTGATTGAAAGCAGCCTTCTTCCATCATGTAACTCTTTCCATGATCTACTAAAACCAGATCTTTTTAGATAGCTGTGTAACTGAAACTATGCTGTTCTTATAATATATCTGAACTCCAAACCAAGGGTTTAGATTTAATTTCATCAAGAATTCAGCAGATACCTCTAGTGTTCCATCAGTCTTAGTCTGCTAAATTCTTCAAAAAATATTGAAAAGATAACATATCATATGCAAATAACATGTTCAAAAAAATCCACAGATCAGCAGCACCTTTACTGCCAGAAAGCTAGCAGTGCAATATTCTCTGACATTTACTTGAGCCTTGGGATAATGCTACATTTGTTATTAGAAACAGCCAAAACACCCAGTTTACCAAGACAAAAAGCCTCTTAGCAGGGGATTACTCATCTTGTGAAATAAATTTTAATTTAGTACAAGATACTTGTGTCATCATATAAACTTAATGCTAGGAACGAAAAACTTCAACAACTGCACACACCTGTGGATAATATAAGAGCACATAGTGGTGAAATCTGCACATAAAATAAGTAAGGAATTTTAATTTACACTGGAAGAAGATTATACATTCAAAATAATATTACAACAAATTTCACTTCTAAAAAGATCTAAAATTACATAACCTTCTTCTTTAATATCTTGCATCATCATTAGAACATCTAGTAGGTATATCAGGTAGAACCGAGTCTTGCCTAAAATGCTGTCACCCTATATTATTGGAAACCGAGCAGCAATTCATGAGACTGTTCGAGTGAATTCTCAATGAATAAAGGACAGCAGTGTCCAGTTGCAAGTGGGTGAATATTTCAGAAAACATCCACTCCATCCCTGACCTCTCCGTCATGCTCTTCAGGGAGACGCACAGAAAACAGGCATAAGGGGAGACTGGAAGCTCAAATTCTTTGCTCAACAGCCAGCAAAAAGCTCTGGACTCAATAGGGCCATTGTTCTTTAGACCCACTATGATCAAAGAATACAGTTTCATGATTTGTTCAAGCTAAGCTGTAACTGTGCTCTGTTGAAAAGATCAAGCCTATCCCCAGCTCCTGTCCAAGCCACATGTTCCTGTTCCTACTTTGCTATCAACCATTGGGATTGTGTATCTGTGGATCAGAGTCTTTGCAGAATTACTTTTCAGTATTGCCATGAGGTTATTTGGAAATATGTGCCTATATATTTTTGGATACTCTTCTGTACTGTTGGGATGAACCATGTATCTGTGGGTTAGAAGAGAAGATGGAACAAGCAGCTGGAGGAGTTTAGGCTGTTACAGACTTCCATTATTTCCAACAACATCATTGCTTCTAACCTCTGGAATTTGCTGTTTCTTCATCAGAGATGGTGAAGGTAATGTATGCCCTAAAGCATGTCTGCTGTTTCCAGCAATATTGGCTGGAAATTCTCTTTTCCTGCAGAATGACCAATACTGTGCACAGTAGAACAGATTAAATCATACTGTTTGCTTCTATAGAGGTTTTATCTTATTTTACCCTCCTGTTCAAGATATCCTATAAATATCTTGTCTAGCTATCTTCATGCTGCTTTTGCATCTGAATATGCACCTAAGTCCAGAAGCATACCAGAGACCCCCACCTGACTTGAATTTCTCTTATATCAGAATACAAGGTTCTTTAAGTGTTCACATGAAGCATGTTGTAAAATTCAAAAAGAAAAACAATGTCACATATGGTTGTGAATAACCTTTTACTTCATTCAACAATTAATTTAAATAACTCTTCCATTATTTGATCAAGTATAGTTACAGTTTCTGGGCATTTTATTTTCAGATCCATCTTACAAATTCCAAGGCTGAAAAAATGATAAGTTTTTCTTTGAATTAGTGACACCTAGATTTAACCCTCACATTATTTTAGTATCTCTAGTGATGACTAGTCTTAAGCAAATCATGGATGCTTAACAAATACAAAGACAGTAGTGGCTCACAGTAGTTATAATTAGGGTTCCTGAATGCATAGCTCAGTCATGCTTATTTTTATAGCTGGTGAGCTATTCTGCATAAATGAACCTCATTGAAGCCAGTGAGACTTGGAGGGAGTTAAATTTAGCATATCACACATGTCTTTGTTGAACTGGAGCTGCAGCTTGTATAAGAGAACATTCCTAATGTTCCCCAGGACCAGCATGGAAAAGTGACTTGAACAAACCATTACACTGCCATAGAAAAATGACTTAAGGATATGACCCTCACAGACCTGATTTCCTGTAGGATGCAGATGAATAGCAGTGCAAGCACTTAGGATAAAAGCTGTCTGTTTCTCTGGCCTTTAGAAAAATGTTTGTGACAATTTTCTTTTTCTTTTGCTCGTGTTTTATACTGGAAGATGTAGTACTGAAGAATAGTTCTCACAAAAATATCCATAGGCCTAAACATTTAAAAGGCTATTTTGGTGATTTTTATAAGGTCTAGATACTAGAGTAAGATACAAATAGAGAAACAAGGCTTGCAGCTAGTTTCATTTAGTCCTATTAACAATCTGGAGACTGTACTATATAGAAAATGCACTCATGATATGTCACTGTCCTTGTAATATTCATAAAGGTGCAGGTAAGGTTCAGCTGTACTCTGGTATTTGCACCCAGGAACTATTTTCCCTCTTGCTGTTATTTTTGCAACTTTAATGCATGAATCACGAAGAGAGCCTTTTTGCAGAAGCACGTTATTATCCAACAAACCCAGCTTCATACATCTGTCACAGCATTTCCTCAAACCACCTATTGTTATGAGGGTGCTGCTGTTGGTTAAATGCTATTATACATATAACATTAATCATATGTGCCTGCAGTTAATGTTAATTACTACGCGCTCAGTTTCTCTTTTTCTTTCCCCTATCTTTCCTCCAGGAACTCTCAGCTGAGGAACTGAAGGCCCACTGTTTCTGTGCCCTTCCTGAAGACTGAAGAAGGAACAGAGAAAACCCTCTGTGAGCTGTAGAATCAGTCAAAAAAAAAAAATAAAGTGCTTTCAAATAAGAGAAATGAGAATCCCTGATAAAAAAAAATGTCTGAAGATTGGTTTTAGAGCAGGACCAACATTTGAGACAGTGTCTTAATTCATTAAAACACCACAGGTCACACAATAGAAACTGCTGGCAGTGGCAACACACATCCCAATTGGGACTGACTGACAGGTTCAAAGGTTATTGCTGGGGATGTGAGGAAAGGGGTCACTGATAAGCTGTGCAATCACGCTAAGCTCCATTCTCTCCAGAAGCCAGGTTGAAAGTGGTCTTGTTGCTCACAGCTCCCCATAATGCTCAAGAGTTGGAGTCCCTGGGGTCACAGCATTGAAAATAAATCTTTTGAAGAAAATAGGGCAATCAGACAAAAGACAAGTAGTAACTCTACATACCTATGCAGCACAAGGCAAATATCTATGCAGAATCATTATCATCTGGGGTCACACATCCTCCACTCTCTTCCTGAGTGAATAATCTACTATATTGTTTTCAAAAATTAGACACTACTGCAACCTTTGGCCTTTTTATCCTTTATTGAGAGTGACAACATATGCTGTTCCCTGTGGTCAGGTGAATGCTCTTCATGAGAGTTCACTGTATTCTGAGTAGATGTACTGGATCTGACACTCTTGGCTAAGATATGGTTAGGCAACAGTAGTGCCTACTAGAACCAAACTGATAATATTATGATTTTTCAAGTGTAGAAGGGAATATTTATTGCTAAGATATCGACATGAATGTGGATAAATTAAGGGAGAAGAAGAAGCAGAACTGATTTTTCTTTCAAAGACCATCCATCCTCACACTCATTTTTCCCACTTCATAATTAGTGTGAGGACCTGCTGTGTGAGGACCCTTTATGAGGACTACATCTCAATTTCCTTTACCTACTGTATTGAACACATCTATTTCATTCCCACCTTACCTGCATCCATTTCTGCAAGCATCTGTACAATCAGAAAAAGGGATTTCTACAACAAAAATGCACTCTGAAATCACTGTGGTTGTGCCAAGAAAATATTTGGCACAGAATCGTCACAATGCATTTTTGCAGACAAGAAAACGTACTGTTAAATTCTTCAGATGATCTAATCTATTAATACCTGAGGTTGATATTTATGGGAATGAATACAACTTGTCTATACATACGCAATCCCATCTCTAGATAAGGACAAAGATCAGCCAGCTCTCATCTTCCTCCCAAAATTCCATGGTTCCAAAATGTTTGTTGAAGCTACTGGAAATAAGCAGATTATTATTTATTTTACAATCTCCTCTCCCTTCACCTCCAGTCCAAAATTTTTTTAAAACAGGTTTTTAACAGATAATAAAACTGTCAATAAGGTGGTCCCCTCCCAAACTTTGGACAACGAGAAGCAAAATTGCCCTATAAAAATTCACCTTCCTCTGTTATAATTACATTCTTCTACAGCTTCTGTTACAATTACATTTCTAAGATTGCTTAATTTTTTTTATAAGCACAAAATATTTTTTTAATAATTTGTTTTATAATCAAAATCAAAAATGTTGATCAGCAACTCAAATTATAGGTCAAAATAATTTAAATATCCCATAAACTTTCAAAGGTGTTGGAATGTCCAGATGTGATCCAGAACTGTGCCCTTATTTAATTTTTGCACTCCTGATACTTCAAATTTTTATTAACACATCAGAACAATCTTGAGCTATTGTCACAAATACCCACTCTGCTTAGAGTGTCTTCACTCTGAAAGGTGCTCAGCCAAACCTGATCCTCCTTTATGTGGGGAAAGTGCAGGATAATTTAATACATATAAACTTTCAGCTAGGTGTGATAAAGTCACTGTCATGTCATGTGCCTTTGTCAAATCTCTGTGTTAAATGAAATGTTTAACTTTTCCAGCCATACAGGTGACCTTCCCCTGACTGCCATTCTTCAGCTCTTGA
This sequence comes from Bucco capensis, assembly GCA_013396975.1. Lineage (NCBI taxonomy): Eukaryota > Metazoa > Chordata > Aves > Piciformes > Bucconidae > Bucco > Bucco capensis. The sequence goes on along the minus strand of VWZO01015769.1, from coordinate 8,703 downwards.
GCAGCACTAATCCCTTGCCAAGGGCTTCACATGAACCCTCTATCTGAGCTCTGTGTTCTCATCCATCTGCATGGTGCCCTGTGAATACTAAAGGACAAACCTGTGGTGTTAAAGAGTAAGCAAGGGAAAAGAAGGCTAACCTGGGTGAAAGCATTCTATAGAACCTGTGAGGTTTTCATGTGGGCTTGATTATTATGGATTAGTCCATGATGGTGTAAATGTTGCTGTCAGCTCACTGAAACCCTTGGTGGGTTTCATCAGAAAATGAAGTGCTCTGAGTCTAGGTTCATATTGCTGTCCAAAGCTGAACACTTGTAGAGATATAATTGCTAAAGAAATTACTCAGGAACCTATATAGATGATCAGAGAGCATCCCTAGCTAGTGCAGTCCCTCACCACCAGCTGTGGCAGAAAGGACCATGAAGCCTCAGTTAACACAGATAAAAGCTTACCTACAGTATTTCTCAATATGACACTCACAACATTTCTGAGCTAGAGATGTTTTCTCCATTTAACAGTCCTGAACAGACTTAGCTGGTTTAGGAGGCCATAGAGGGTGGCTGTGGTACTGCTGTTCCACCTCAAGTCTTTGATGACTGTCTGACTGACTAGTCTGTGCTGAACTCTCTGATGTTATTTGCAGTAGAGAGATTCAGATTGACTATATCTGCACAACCTACAAGCACAGTCATCCCTCATATGAGGCTGTGCCAAGGTCCAGAGAGATGATGTGGAATATCAATTTCTGAAGAAATGCAGCTGGAATGGCTGGCTTCAATGGCTCATTAACTTACAGACCTAATTATGACCATTTATGGTCAGTGTTAACTGTGTTTTTGCAGATTCTTTCTGTAGAAATATCCTATAATTTGGGGGATGTGGGAAGGGCACAGACAGGATTAGTTTTTATCTCTCTTCACATTCCTGCTCATCACTGCAAATTTACATCATCCAAAGAGATACCACTGCATGGCCAAACATTAACCTAGAATTAGTATGAGGTAGATCACTCAGTGCTTGCCCACTCCAGAGGAAGCAATAGCTTTCTTGAGTAGGAATTTGGCTGGAGCATGGCAAGAACCAGTTGGCTGCTGGGCCAGGCTGCCCAGGAGCACCATGGTCCTACTTACAACACCTGACTGCCTAAACTGATGGTTTACTGACTGATCACCAGTCCCCAGGCTTTTAAATGATAATGTTGAATGTTCCTGGCTTTGTTCTACAAAATGAAAACAAAGTCTGAAATTTTGACATTTTTGGCAACATGAAATTCTTCTTTCTGAAGGAAGTTCTGCCCAGGCAGTACTCCACACTAACTTTACATTTTCTCAATTCTGCCATGAAATGCAATTTATATGTATCTCATTTCTTAACTAATAATTAATATAAAGTAATATTTAGAAAAGGAGATACATTTGTTCTTAGAGAAGAGCCATAGCTTGTGGATGAGACTTCTGGTTAAAATGGAATTTTCCCGATATTCTCTTCCCTTCTTGCTTTTTCTGCTCACCATGGAGTAGGTTCACAAACAGTTGCTGACACCAACATACTTTAAGTTAATACAGTGCTAATCTGAAACAGTTCACTGAGCTCTCTTCATGACATTTTTACAGGCAAAAAAATATCAGAGTAACTTGTCCTGGGGCACCACAATTTTTGTGTGCAACTTGAAATGTGATTTACTTGCATTCATTTGTATAAGTACAGGCTTGATATTTAAATCAAACTAAATACATTTATTTTCAGGAGTAAAGATGACAAATTTTGAATACGGAGCATGTGGAATCAGTGTTCTCTAGTAGTCACAGTTTAGCAACTCAAAAATATTTCCTTTATTTTAGAACCTAAGTAATGGCCTCTCTCAGGGTAATTGCAGTGTATTTGTCATGTAACAGTGTCAATTTATCTGGCCAGTTTAGAAGTCTGATCCTTTTATTTACCACTGGAAAACTACATTTGTAATGCTCACACTGCTAGTCTAGAATATCCAATGATAAATTAATGGAAAAAAGTCTTTCCTTTTTTAAGGGCTAGACAATTAAATACTTCAGTATTCATATTTTATTTATACACTTGGAACAGAATACTAGCAAGAAAATTGTAGTACTGTATCTTACGATCAAAAATCTTTTCTCTTTTTCCAAAGGCTGTCAGTAATCTGTTACTGACTAAAAGCATGCAAATTCCATGCTCATCTTGGAGATATAACAAAAAACATTTTGCATCTATTGCACTTGGATTTCAACAACCAACTTCTTTCAAAGACACCCTGACAATTCAAATGGTGAATTATTAAGTCTGGATAACAAGGACCACATTCACTTTCTTTGTACTACTCGAGCTGGAGTAGAAGACTCTATTAATTATCAGACTAGAAATGGACTGGAATTTGCTTTGCACGCTGCTAAGCAGTTTAACTGAAAGAGATGGGTTATATATGGTACTAAATAACCTTTCTAAAAGCTTGTTTTTCTACCAACTGCTTGTGTTGAAACCAATTGCAGAAGTCATTCAAAATGAGCTGTTTATTGCTTCCTAAATGCATTTACTGCATGCCAGATGTCCATTTCAAAACATTCTGCTGTGTGCCTTTTAACTGACCCTACACCAAAATGCAACTGCTCACATCCATTACTCTGGAAATATTGCTCACATAGCAGTGGCTTACCAGTCCAGCAAGCACTGGAGGAGACCTTCTATATCATAGAGATTAGAAGAAGCAAAAGCAACTCCTTAAAAGATGCGGGTGCACATCCCACTTGGAAGGGCAATTGTGGCCCAGAGTAAACCAAATTGTCAGTGTTATCTAGCAAGCTGCGTGACAATAACAGCAAACACATGGCAATGCAAATTCCCAGCATGGGATGCTTGTGGGGTGCCTTCAATTACCTCCTCTCTTGTGCTGCAGTGTTACTTTTTAACTGAGCTGTGGTTTCTAGTGAGCCTGTTGCCCCAGACACTTTTCTTCTGGCTCCTTAAATGACTCCTGCCACGTGTTGTGTTGGCATTTCTCCTCCTGTCCTGCAGAAGCCACCAGTGGCAAGGCTTAAACACACTTACCTCCCCCACCTGGTGTGTGCCTTCAGGGGTACATCAGGACAGCATCATCCTTGCAATCACTGTGCTTGGTAGATGTTGGCCAGAGGATCTTCCTGAGATTGACAAACATATTGAACCCAATTCCCAACTTACTTGCATCAAAGGACCTTAAATACAGCAGTGTTAGGTGAAGCATGGCAATTTCTGCCTTTTTTGTTCCTCAGCAGTTTTGTAGTTTTACATCTGGAGAACACGCTAAAAGTTTCCTTAAACCTTACTTTAAAATGTTCACCCAGTTCTTCAGTAAGGCAAGGCCTTCTTCCTTATGGAAGAAGTTAGGTGGTCAGTTTGGTTGGTTTTCTTCACCTTAAATATTTTTCTTCACCTTAAATACTTTTCTCTAAAAATAAATCTAAAATAAGTTGTTTTAAAGTTCTTTCCTTGCAGGCAGTTAGATATTAACTCCCTCTGCTAACATCATCTGACGCCATCTGTTCTTGTTCTCTTCATGCTACCCTGCAAGAAAGACCTGGATGGAAATGGAAAATAGATAAAAAGAAAATAAAATTTCAATCTAAACTTGAATTTAAAAATTAAAAAAGGGAAATGTTTCCACAGTGGAATAGCGAGAAAATTAAATTCCTACTAATTAAAAACTTATTTTGAGTAACTTCAACATATACAGTTTAGGAAAAGACATTACTTTTATGTAACTGATTTCAATCCCATGTCAAAATGAGTGTTTTTTTCTATAGCTGAANCCCTGGATCTTCGTTTGCGAAGCTTAGCCACGATGACAATGACGATGAAAATAAGTACATAAGTCAATTTGAAAATATGAAATAGAATATGTTTATCAAATGAGAAGAATTTTAACGAATGTGAAAAATAAAAGAAGGCTGAAAAGCCTTGAAACTCAATCCATTATGAAAACAGTTTTGGCTTTGTTGAGTGGGAATTTCAGCAAAGCTTTTTGCTTTACCCCAAGTAGTGTGTTTAATTTCAGTTCAGCCATACTGCAAAGCAAGGAAACCATCTCCTACTTCCTTAGGAAGGCAGAGCTCTGATTTGGCATAGCTAGGCCACAGAGAGCAGTTCTGCAAACCTAGAAGGTACATAACACAATGTTTGTTTACACATTTCAAAATAACGCTTCATTCTTTCTCATACCTTCTTTACTCCTGACAATACAAAGCAACCTCAAATAAAATATATGAAAGTAATTAAATATCTCTGCATTTCTCCTGTTTTTTGTGGTTTTTTTTTCAATGTAAATTCAATTAAATCCTGAATTTGAAATTAATCCTGTGCTATCTGCAAGTACTTTGTTTTTAATTCAGTTTCATTTGTAGATGTATAGAACGAAGAGAAATGAGAAAAGCAATCGTAAAAGACACATGCAGGAAGTTGTTGCCATATTATTGATTTTTCCATGAACATTAGCTATATGTCAGAGGCTGATTTTCTTATTTACTTAGAGATAAAAATGTGATACTCATCTGTGTCAATTATACCTTAGTTAACAGTAGCACATGGAACCTACTTTTGCAAAGATAAAAAAACAATTTAAGTGAACTATTCAGAATAAGTTTGCAATCATCTTACATAAGTTTAACTTCCATTTTCTGTTAATCTCAGTAAATGTGCAAGAACACAATTCATTTGGTAAATTAGCAGTGTCAGAAAGAAAGCTGCTACACCCACAGTGGTAAGTCAGTTGTTCTGGACTGCTAAAAGGAACTAAATTGTCAATCTCTCATATCAGGTTGAAAGGGCTTAACATTGTGCTGGCATGCAAATAAGAGGAGCTGTCTGCAAGAGAGTAGATCTGTACTGAAAGATTAACTAAAGTGCAGGAAACTCTTTGGAGCTATCATTAAAGTAAAAGCCTTGGAAAGTATATCAAAAGAACAGGGGAAAAAAGCACACGGGAAAAGCGTTGATTCCACATGGTTCACATTGGTTTCACTACAGTGGGTGACAGGAGAAGAGGGATATATGATTGACAGAGAGACAGGGAAAGGTCTCATGCAGAAGTGAAAATGAAACTGGAAATATCCTACAAAATAGTTGCTATTATTAAGCACTTTGGCAGTCTAATGAGATCTCAAAAGAGCTGTTTCACGATGCACCCTTAAGACACCCAAAATCCAGCTCTGCGGCAGGTAGTGCTTGCTCTTACCTTCAAACATACTGAAGATGTAGCTAAGTGACTAGTCTTAGTATTAAGTGGTCAAAAACCTCTTTACAACTCTGAACTAGGCTGTAATCTCTTTGCATGCTTGAACTACTGAGGTTTCAGTTGAGACTGGATGGTTTTGTGACTTGATCATCATTTTGGTTTCATTCAGTGTAATCTATTCTGAGGTCTGATCATCACTTCAGCTGTACACAGTTCTCCCATTTTCAGGCCAGACCTGGAGTTTGAAATTATATGTATGCTGACAGCAAATACCCTAGCACCTCTGGCATATCCATCATCTAGATGTCTCCTCATGCTGGGAGCAATAGCAATTATAGCCAGAGATGAAACAATCTCCTTAAAAGCAATGTATTTGGAACAGTAATATCTTGAAAAAATAAAAAAGTACTAAAATAAAAAAAAAACCCTAACTTGTCAGTTATCTTACTATATTCCAGAGAGATGCTGGTAGTGCTGAGATTTAAAGACTCATGAAGTCTCGACTGGTATATACTGTTCTTTCAACTCATGTATCTATTCTCACTTCCAGCATCTAAGAATGAGGCATCTAAGGGTCATCTTCTTCCTATTATGTTCATACTTTCTTTGCTAAGACAAAGTCACTGTTCTATTATCCTGACTGCTTCTAGCTTGCAACTGTAACAATGATGCTAGTGATCCATTAGAAATGAGAGGTAAGACCCTTACAGAAGGTACTTTTTTTGGCGTGGTTTGGTTTTTGAGCATTTCTATGTGAAACTGCTTTTTTCATTTTGTTTTTAACAAACTCTCACAGTCCAATAGATGCTAGTTTTACCTCACAAATCTGGTCACTTAAAGTGGGATTATCCTCATGTAATTTTAGCTGCCTACAAATTCATTATTTAACTTAGTCACACAGGACTTTCTCTTATCATGGACAGAAAGAAGTAGGTATCAGCATAAGATAACATTTCGGATACCTTTGGAATTTACAATTGATTTGGACAACTTCGATTTTAAGTATCTAACATGGTTGAGATTCATCCCACCTGTAGTATTAATGAATTCTGTTCCATTTTCATAGCCTTTTACTTGCTATGTACACATATCCTATCTTTAGACAATTGTCCTGGTTTGAAAGGACAAATTCGGGAAAAGGTCCTTTTAAGAACCTCCCCCTTCCTCAAAAGGACAGAAAATGAATAATCCACTCTGTACACCGGGGGTGAGTTATAAAGAATAACTTTTTTAACATAGAAAAATATATAACAATGAAAATATAGAATGGTACAAACCCTCCCGATTCCCCCCTCACACCACCGGCTGCCCCCCCCACTCGCAGTAAAACCTGCTAGGGTGCAGTCTGACTAAGATGAGGTGGCAAATGAGATGAAGAGTGGAGGAGACTCGGGTGGTGGATGATGATGGTGGTGGGAGGAATGGATAAGAGATGAAGAGATGGTCTGGCTGCTGAGAGATGGAGGAGAGCACATTTTCTCCCCCTCGCCATCTCATCCTTCTCCCCAGAAGCACCAGGGGCTCCTGGCAGTCCCTGCTGCAGAAGTTCCTCCCTCCCGGCGTGCCGTGCACACCATGGCTGCCTCATAGTCTCGTCGCCACTTTTCTACTACTGCTTGCAGCTGTCTCAGGACTCACGAGCTGTGGGCTGCTGCCAC